>JABUQX010087649.1:50000-53536 GCA_015478945.1 Trachelipus rathkii
AAAAGACTTTATAATATAATTTTAAAAGAAACATAACAAGCTTGTCAATGCTCCATTTCATTAATTAAATTTCCATAAATTTCGTACCGCCACGAGTTACAACCCTACAAATAATTTAAAACCGGAGGAAGTTTCTCTTAAACCATCTTATAGTTCACCATACCTGTCCTTACGGCAATTACACCTTGGTCTCAGAAGTCAAATACTACCTCCGTTCTTTAATCCCTGCAATTGTGCGTGGATCCAAACCGTGCAAACCAGTTATATCATCGGAGTTGTTCCATAATTCAGCATAATCACAAAACCACGTATGCATTCTTAATGTTATGTGGCAACACAGTTTCATCATGAGGGAGGAATGGCTATCTCCTTGCAGTTTAGGAGTAACCCTAACTGAATTGAGCGGGTGATCCAAAATAGAGCCCTGCTAAATCACACTTAAGAATCTTTTACGTGCGGAACTTAGCGCTGCCTCGCATGAGTCCCCAATCTGGGACTTTTTCCTCCGCTTCTTACACTGGCAAATTCCGGTTCTCAATATAGTAAATTTTAGTATAACTCTCTCTCTCTCTCCCGTCTCGCTCTCTCTCTCTCTCTTCTCTCTCTCTCTCTCCTCTCCTCTCTCTCTCTCTCTCGTCTCTCTCTCCTGATATATATATTAATATATATATATATATATATATATATATATATATATATATATATATATATATATATTATATATATATATAAATATATATATATATAGTATATAATATATATATTAAATAAGTTTTTTTTTTTATTTAATTTTTTTTTTAAATAGTTTTCTTTATTTTGTTTCACATATTTTTTGCAAAGGGCAACTCTACTTACGAGTAGAGTTGCCAATTTTGTGGAGGATTTATTTTAAGACGCTCGAGAGGAGCGCTTTGTGGAAACTCTCCAAATGGACAAAATAAGAATAAGGTTTCTTTACGTTGCCATGACAACGCAGTGGTTTTTTAACAGCTTATAATTAAGCTCTCTAGTAGGCACAAATCGAAATGCCTCCAGTCAAATGATTCATATGAAAAATAATGTTCGGTAAGAAAATAATGATTTTAATGTACAAATTAGCGTCCCTTGTATAGGACATTTAAACATTAATTTTAATAGTAATGAAATAGTATTTGAAGTAATTTTATTAGCATTAGTTCTTTTATTTTTTTTCTAGAGGAGGCCCGCCTCCTGTGCTTCCCCCGTAAACGGCCCGCGCCTGGATATAGGATATATATATATATTATATATATAATATATATATATATATATATATATATATATATATAATATATATATATAATATATAGTATATAATAATATATATATATAGTATATATATATATATATAATATATATTATATTATTGAAAATTAAACATGGGGTCCCGAGGGACTGATACGTTTGGGAACCACTGCCTTTCTTAAACTCCAATAACATTTTAAAAGTTGTTAAATATCTAATTTCTTTTCCTCTTTATTCTCATTAAAGATAATTTGCAATTAAACTTTATTCATTTTATTATTATTTCAAGTACATACGAATTAGACCTTATCTTATATTTAGAAAATCATTTAAAATTAGTTTAAATTACAGAGATCATTTATTTAGTAATTTACTCCTCGACCCTAATTTTAGCTCATTTTTTTTAAATAAGTAATTTGAAATTTAGTTTATTAAATAAATTAGTTTTTATTTTAAATTCAAAGACATTTTTCTTTGTATTTGTGAAATGAGTTGGCAGACATACACAAATTTACAATTAAAAGACTAATAAATAGTATTCTTTGTTTTTTAATTATTTATAATTATTTAATATTGTTTGATCGTAAATACCCTTTTCCTATTTTATCTTTGATATTGTAATTAACCTTCCAGTAAAAATTTATAATGTTCTTTTATATTTGTTTCACGGATTCTTTCCCTTTATATTTAATTCCATAAAACACGTAATTATTATTTATGTAATGATACACTAAAAATAAAACTTAATATGGAGTAATATTTTATTACATTTAATAACAAATGTAAAATCAAAAAAAATGTTTAAAAATAAGCTAAAAGAATGATAATTTTTAATTCTCCCTTTTCACCATTTAAATTTCTGTAACGTCGAGGACGCAGGCAACTTTTTCAAATTTTTTTTATTATATTGAATATTTTATGTTCTTTATTTTAAAGCTCCTTTTAAAGTTATTAAAAGTTATAAAAATTTTCATCTTTTTATAAAATGGGATGGAGATTTGAACATAATAGTTCAAGATTAACTTTAAAAAAATTTAGAAAATTAGTGGAAAATAAAGCAACTCAAAAAGAGATTTCTTAGCTGAAATCAATGATATATAATATATATATATATATATATATAATATATATATAGAATATAACTATATATAGTATATATATATATATATATATATATATATATATAGTAGTATATATAGTATATATTATATATATATAAATATATATAGTATTAGTTTGCTAATCTTGTTTGTAAATCAAAAATAATAGCTAATCTAATTATAAATAATACAAGCATTATATTACATAAGGATTAACATTGTTTGTTTAAGATCGAAGAAAATATTATCATATATATGGAAAACTAAAAATGTTGAAGGAAACTTGCAATACAAATAAAAATGATAAGGATATCAGAGATGATCCTAATTCCTAAGGTTTATTCAAAGATACCCTAACCTTTTCAAATGGAGATCTTATCAACCCTTGAAACATAACTGGCAAAAAAAACTGACCATAGCGATTCGTTAAAATAGTGTTCTACAACTTCAGAAATCTAAAAAAAGAATGAAGTGTTAAACCTTTAGACCTTTTCATTACAATAAATATTCCAACCTCAGTTCGAAAACTTAAGTTTTTCTAAAAAAGCGAAGAATCTAATGTTCATGTGTCTACTCTAATCACCACACACAACACATCACACATCACACATATATAAGTATATATATATTTAATATAATATATATCTAGTATAGTATATATATATATATATATCATATATACTGATATATAATATATAATATATCTAATATATTTATAATTATATATATATATATCCGGTTTAATAGAACGATTTATATCTTAAAGTTCACTGAATTTACAGTTTCTACATTAATTTTTGCTTAGACAAGCAGAAAATACATAGTCGGACACTGAGAATGCAGCAACTAAGTCTTAATTGCTAATATAAATAGGAGAAAACAATTTTTCTTAGCATTCTTTTGAAAATGGTACAAACTTAGTTAAATTGAATAACCTCATAAAATTTATTTAAAATTATAAAAATAATGCTTATTAGTATCCTATCTCTATTAGACTTTTCTATTAAAATATAAAAGTAAATCTAAAGAAGGTATATATATACAATGTATATAATATTATTATATATTATCTATATATAATTATACCTACGTATAAGTTATATATATATAGTATATATATATGAGTATAGTAATATATACTATATATATATACTATATATATATATCTATATA
>JABUQX010087650.1:20000-25000 GCA_015478945.1 Trachelipus rathkii
AAGAAGGCGAGGGAGGGGCAAAGGAGAACGGAAGGGGTGAGGGGGCGGAGAGGGACAAGAGTAGAGTATGAGAGTATGATTTCTGTGGAAAGCCTAGGGTCTTCACTAAAACTGGAATATTTAGTTAGGTGGGATAACACACTTAAAGATTATTTTTAAAGCTTGTTGAGAAAATGTTGGTCTTTTCATGCCTGAAAAATAAGATAGTTCACCATTTACAAGCTTTCCAGAATATGCTTAAACTTTAGAAGAACGATCTTCAGATTACTTGAAAAGTTTGCTTTGATAATTGACTAATTCTTGATTACAGAAACAACTGGTTGAAGAAGTAGGCTTTTAAACACCAACAACTTAACTAAGATTTTTCACTGACAAACTCTCTAAAGCGAATGTATTATATAAATTCTAAGAACGACTTGACAGTCCAGTCCGAAATCTAATGACGAATGTTTTCAGAACGAAGCTAAACAACGAATGAATAATTAAAGCAACTTTAACAGCTTGAAATCAAAAAAGGAATGATTTCTCAAATATTGAAGCGATCGTACTCTTCTCTTTAATTTTGGCAACCTCCACGTTTCCAGAAAATTCTCTCTTCTAGCTAGATGAGTTGCTCATTTTAGCAACTCTGATTAACAGTTTTAAATATATATGAACAAGTAGATTGAGTCAGCAAAGGAATGAAAGGAGGAGAGGAATGTGAATTTGGCAAAGGCGAGAAGAAAGATGCATAATAGGAGTGAATGTTGGGGTTTTGTGAGGGGGTATGGTGTGGTCCACCTTGTCCAAGGAATGAAACCTACATTGACTAGATGCCATAGTGATTGTCCGTAGCAGTCCCGTGAAGCAATTGGGTGACTTTTTCTGACTACGACGAGTTCTCACTTTAGGGTAAAAGAGGGCGGTAAGGCTGGGCTTTCTTTTCAAACTTATTTTATTCTAATACTTTTCGTTTCCAGTGCATGTGACGCACCTTACCCCTAATCTGTAGAAAGAAGGTTGGTGATGGTGATGTGTGTGATGGTGATGGTGATGGTGATGGTGATGTGGTGATGGTGGGTGGTATGGTGCTGACAGTGAAGTGGTGGTGATGGTGATTGATGATGAACGTATAGTATTATATACTTATATAATTATATAGTATATATTATATATTATATATATTATATATATTATTATATATATTCTATATATACTATCTAATATAATTATAAAATTTATTGTTAGTATAATATATATATATATATATATATATAGCTTTATATATATATATTAATATAGATAATATAGATATGAATATATATAGTGTATATATATATAGTATATATATTTAACTATATATATATATATACATATATATATACATATAATATATATATATATATATAATATATATATAAATATATTATATAATATAATATATATAATATATATATAATATATATATATTATCTATATACTATTATTATATATAATATATTATATTAATATATATATACAATATATATAAACATATATATATAGTATATATACTTCAATAATAGTATATATATATACATATTATTATACATATTATGCTTAATGATATATATATATATATATATATAATATATCATATTTTTAACTATAATAATATATCAAGTTATAGAATAATAATGCTTGGATGAAATTAAGAAAGGTGCGTTAAAAGATCTCTTGGAGAATTTAATCACTATAATAAAAATAAAATTGTTTATATGAGCTTTCGACCTAATAATCAAGGTCCTCCTTCAGATGTTTCTAACAAAAGACTTAAATTATAAAAGTTAAAATTAATTAAAATTAAAATTAGATTCAGGAAATTTTTCTTTAATGTTTAAAAAATTTGAGTAGTTTAGAATTGTTAAAGATGTGATCATTATAATTCATTAGTTTGTAAAAATTGAAAATTGTTAGTGTGTAAAACAAAAGACTAAGGGTAATAAAGTGTCAATGTTAATTAATGGTATCGATATGGTTATATCTATCGTTGATTTGGTATGCGATCTGGAAAGGTGAGAGCTGCATTTGGTATCTAGTTGTAGGTCATATTTATGGTTGGTATTGCGACGTAGCAAGTCATGGTTTCCTCACAATGTATGTATTTGTTGCAAGTTTGCAAGGAATCTTGTGATCATGCATCTGGGGAATGCGTAACGTTATTGTGAGTGCGAGTTTAGGATTTTCTTTAAGGGGGAGGATATTGGAAGAGGAAATCTGTATGGAGTTCGGAAGGAATTGTTTAATATGTTTGTGTTGTATAAGTGGAGGTAAAGGGAGGAAAGAGTTTTGAGTTTTGTTAGGTGTGTTTTGTGTGTTGTAATAAGTGGTTTTGGCTTTACGTAATGCGGAGCTAATGATATGATGTGGATAAGACAGTTTAGAAAAGTAGAATAAATGAGATTAAATTCAGTTTGTAAGTAAGAGGGGGAGCAAATTCTTAGAGCTCTAAGAAAAAGTGAAGATAAAGTACCTAATTTGGTGTTAATAGGATGAGCAGAGAACCAATGTGTGTAGTAAGGGTTGGCGGTAGGTTTTCTGTAGATGGAGAATTGTAAGATATTGTGGTTCCAAATCATCAGGGTGTCGAGAAAATGCAGTGACAGAAACTGAGGTTATGGCCATGCCAAAAATAGAAGAGATTCTTACATCGTTTAATGGGTCAAAATATTTTACAGTCCTTGATAACTTAAAAGGTTTCAACCAGATAGAAATTGGAAAAGAAGACGAGGAAGGATATGGTAAAGTTCAATCAGTTCCATAATATTGTTAGCTAACGAGGGACAAAGGAGAGCCCATACTTAAACCAGAAACTTGTTTATAGAAGGAATTGTTGAAATGAAAGAAGTTGTGTTCAAGAGAGAGGAGGATAAGTTGTTTGATTAGAGTGAAGGGGTGAGAGAGGTTGAAATTGTTTTCAAGAATGAAGCGTTCCAGAAGAGAGATGGTGAAAGGGACAAGCATGGATGTGAATAATGAAACCATCAAAGCTAAGAAGATTGTGTGTGTTAGTGTTGATGTTTTTTTGTTTTTGAGATGAAGTCTTCAGTGTTTTTTGGAAATGTGAGAAGAAGAGATATGTCCTATGAGGGTTTGAGTTGTTGGCAACCATTTAGATAGTTTGTAAACTATCTAAATGGTTAGTTAACACACTCAAACCCCTCATAGGACATATTTCTTCGTCACACATAAAAAAACACTTAAGACTTCATTCATGTTTGTGTTTACACGCAGAAAATACCAACACAAACATTGACCTCGAAACACCACCACGATACACGTCAGCCCTTTAACACAATCCCACACCGATAAAAAAAAACAACAGAATCACCAAATTAAACTTCTACATTATGACAAACTCATTGTACCAGATGAAAACCAAAAAGCAAAAATCACGAATGCCTTTTGCCTTTACAATCTCCCCAATTATAACCGCCATTGACTGCCTGAGAGTGCAGATTGACTCAATTCAAATGCGACGTCTTCATGAAAATATCAACCATTCTACAGAAAAGTTTGCTGCTGGACCAACCAACCGATTAATAGCTGTCTACATTCAAAAATATAGAAGAGATTTTGCTCCCATTGCTTTTACAGACTTGAAAAAGGTTATATTTTAACACTTTTCCTCAGTGTTGGAAGCACGCACATGTCCAACCTATTTCCGAAAAAAGGAACCGCTCTGATCCCTCTAACCATCGCCCTATAGCTCTCACCTGTATGCTATCTAAGATCTTTGAAAACCCTTGCTTAACTTCACTCTTAGACCACTGGAATCTCATTCTCTTCTTTCCGATGCCGAGTTACGGCTTTCGGCTTTCGACGGCTCTACTGTGATTACTTTCCTATAAAGCCGATTTAAGGTTTCCCGCCGCCAGGAAACTACGGGAAGACTTGCGTCGTGGCGCGCTTGACATTCCAAAGCATTTGACCGGAGTATGGCACGCCGTTCACTGCCTCCAAGCTCCCTCGTTTTTGGTTTCCGTCCTTCTCTTTGCTATACTTATGTCTTAGCTTTCTTTCAAGTCGCTCATATCGGCTGTGATGAGACGACTTCTTCTTCTTTTTCTGTTAATAGTGTGCTTCCTCAGGGTTCTGTCTAACTCTACTTTATTCTTGACTTTTCTATTAATTATCTTCTCACCGCACATCTAACTCTTCACTCATATGCCGATGACCAGACCCTTCATTCCTTCAACTCAATTCAATTCTGCTCCCTCTTTTACTTCTAGAATTGCCTCTCGTCTTATCTTTTCCGATTCTTTCTCGTATCTGACCCGACTATGAATCCGATTGGGGTCGTCTCACCTTGTGAAACTATCAATTCTTTAAAAACCAACTTCTACAAATCTCCCTCTCTAAACACCTTCTCAACTTTCCTATCTCTTTCGGAGGTTCTCTTCGTCTCTCCTGTTGACACATAGTAAAAACATCCTTTGCTTTAACATAAACAAAAAAAGATCTTGGAAACCACATCACAACGGTTGCTGGGCGGCCTCAAAGAAACTGGATACTGTTATTAGGACTGCAGAGGAATTATTTCTCCTCTGTCTTCAGTTTACTCCAAGCAGGTGCACTGGTACAGGTCGTTCCTCATACGCCTTGTCATGCGTAGTACGTGTTCTCATATCTGGGGCTCTTGTTTCACCGGCTTTTGACAGGGTCGAGTCAAAAGCCAAAAGGCTATAAACTATGTACTTTCCAGATTCACTTGACCTCTATCTCTGCGGCGCGATGATTGGTGCTTTATCTCTTTTTCTATACGCTGACCGCAGCCGGCAGTGTTCCTGGAGGGAACTACACTCGCCGTTCACCACCACCTTTACGACGCCTCCGTAGCAGCACAAGGGGTGCTGTCTGCGCACGACGTTGTGTTGATGTACCAGTAACTCCAGGGCTAGTTGTTGTGGTCTTCTCGTTGCCCGCCACATCTGTTCTGTGAAAATTCTGCTCCGACTCCTGTGTTTCCTGCTGAATTTTAA
>JABUQX010087650.1:32500-51149 GCA_015478945.1 Trachelipus rathkii
AGCACCAATCCCTATTTCATTATTCTAAGCAGATTCCCCTTAATTCTCATTCTTAACCTTTGCTTCCTTCCAGAAAGAGCTTCCTATTCCCTTGTATGTCCTTCATTCATCCTCCTTCCAAACTGTTTTCATTTAGTCTTTGTTTTCTCCTACGTAATGCACCTTTTAGTATTTTCTTTGTTTCCTCCTTATATAATTCCAAGCATGCTATCTTTGAACTTCATAATTTGCTTTTAGTACATTCAACCCACGCTTCTTTTTTAACCTTTAAACCGCTTGTCAATCACCTCGTTCATTCACCCATCGCTTTTAAACATTCTTACTTCCTACTTTAGCACATCCACACACTTTCCTTTGCACTACTAACAATTGCTTCCTTCATTTGCCCCCAAGATTGTTCAAGTATCAACTTGTTCAACAATTCAACCGATTATTAATTAGTATTTCTTTTTTCCTCCTTATATAATTCAAGCATCTTTTCTTTTGATAACTTCATCATTTGGCTTTAGTACATTCACCAACGCTTTCTTTTTTACCTTTAACGCTTTCATCAACCTCTTCATTCCAGACCATTCGCTGTTAACCATTCCCCTTAGCTGTCCTAACTTTAGCACAGTCCACAGCACTTCCTTTGCACTACTAACAATTGTTTCCTTCATTTGACCCCAGATTTGTTCAGTATCAACTTGTTCACAATCAACCGATTTACTAGCGAGCGCTTTTACATACTTATCCTTATTGTCTTGCTCAACTTAACTTCTCACTCTAATTTTACCTACTTCTTTCGTATTCACCTTGCCTCTCCTCCAAGCCCCCACTAACTTAATTTTACATAGAACAACCTAATGATGATGCGATAATCCCATTCCTAAACCCCTCACATGATTTAACATCCAACACATACTTCACATCTCCTTCTTCACCAACACAAAATCAATCTATCTTTTCACTTCGATAGCCATCCTCTAACCTTACACCAACTCCTAGTATACTTATGGAATACCTCTTGTGTTTAAAGAAAGTATTACTTACACACCATACCTCTCTCTTCACAGAATTCAATCACCTTCCTTAACCATGTTCATTTTTCTCCCGCCACCTCAAAACCGAACCTGTTATAACATCCCTTTATTTGATCACCTATTCCAACATTCGGTTCCCCACAGCTATCAATCTGAAGACTCCTACTCTCACGCACATCCTGAACATCATTCAGATTATCCAAAAAAAAATCGTACTCTTCTTTTCAACGTTTCCCTCAGATGAACCATACGTCACAAGACCACACATACCTTGACCTTTTCAAAAACTTAAATTTAACATTTAGAATTCTAGGAACTCACACAACAAAGTTCCTACCATAGCTTTGTACCACGGGTCACTCATCAAAATTGCAACTCCTTTTCTCCCTCTCTCATTCTCTTTCCACACCAGCACGCACACATTTCACACCACACCGACTCCTTTTCACCTTTTCCTTTCAATCTTTGTTTCAGTCCACACAGCGAGCAAATCATAATTTGCCCTTTCTAATACATCCATCAACCTGCTCCTCCTCTTCTCCCACATTATTCCTCTGTACATTCCATTGTACCCATGCGATCATACACATTTCGCCGAAAATTAGAAGGTCGTTTACTGACCATCTCAGAGGCATGCATCAGCATTCCCTAGCAAGAGATAGGTGGTAGTGGGCAGCCACCCAACTACCCCGCCCCTTAGTCGACTTCTACGACACGCAGGACATACGCTGTGGGAATTCTTTCTTCCCCCACACATAGGGATAGGAGTAGTAGGGATGTCTGTAAGGTGGTTTATCTAGAAGTGGGATTGTGTACTTTAATCAGTGTATTGATATGTGGATTAAATGGGTTAGTAATAATAAATAAATAAATAAAATATATCATTATATATATATATATTATATATATATATATATAATATATATATTATTATATATATAAATATATATATATATATATATATATATGTATATTTATATATATATATATATAATATATATATATATATATATATATATATATTATATATATATATATATCTATATATATATATATATATATATATATAATAATATATATATATATATATATATATATATATATAATATATATATATTATATAATATAATATATATATATTATATATCATATATATTATGAAAACTAAAGAAAGTAACCCGCATGAATATAGCTCGAAAACTAAGATAGGCACAAGAAAACTAATAATATATATGAAATCAGCGTATGAAATTTTAATATAATATAATATTATATATATATATTACTATATATATATATATATATTATCTATATATATATATAATTTATATAGTATGCTATATTATATATATATATATATAATATATATATATATATTATATATTATCTATATATATATTTATATATATATAGTAAGTAATATATATATATAGTATATATACTATATATATATATATATATGAATAGTATATATATATATAATATATATATATATATATATATATATATATAGTATATAATATATATTATATATATATATATATATATATATATATATATATATATAATATATATATATTATAAAAATAAAGAAAGTACCGCATGAAATATCTCGAAAACTAAGAATAGGCACAATAAATCTGATAATATATATAAATCAGCGTAATGAAATTGTATGGAAAATGATTTTTTATATATATATACAGTATATATATCTCCAAATATCTGATAGGTACAAGAAAACTAATAACATATTTAGAATCAGCTTATGAAATTCGTATGTGCTAGAAACGTGAGCATAGGGTAAGTTTTTACTGGGTAATGTTAGGTTTACTCGAGAATTTTGCTAATGTTCTACGTTTATTCATAATTTAATGATGTTATATTCGATATGAGTGCACTTTTGATGAATGTAGCGTCAGTTCATTGTTCATGATGCTGGTATCTTTGATAAGATTGGTCACTTTGTTTAAAGGGATTTTTGTTAGATTATACTGCCTTTTAGCTGTTGCTGATATGTTGGAAAAAGTGGGGATACATTGAGTTTTGTATGTCCTGTTAGCTACTTTACCTTTGATAAGTAGGGAATTTTGCGAATGTTAGCAGATTATTCATACGTGAGGTATGTTATTTTTGGCGTTGTACATTATATTCTTAGTTCATGTTATGATATGTTAGCTTTATTGATGTGAAAAACTTTGTTACCTAACATATATTCGTTGGTCTGTATATAAATAGGGAAGGTTATGATAATGTTTGTTAAATTTACTTTGTTAAAGGTAAACTACCAATGATATGTTACAGATACGTTTGAAAAAAAACGTGTTAGCCGGATACGACATGGATGCAATGTCAGTTACCATGCTGGGGTTAAGTATAGGAACTTTGTTTAATGTTGACTGTTTTAATTCGAGTGTTAGGTATGCTAGGTTTGTCCATTGCACGTTATGATCTTAGTTTCAGGTTATGGGTATGTTAGCTTATTGATCAAAACTTTGTTACGTTAGATAATTCGTTTAGTCAGTGTATAAAAACTTATTTTTAAATGTTATGTTTATCCTAAATGATACTCGAAATATGACTTGAATAGATAGATCAATAGATCATGGATGGGTGGGTGGGGGAGGGGAGTAGAGGGACGGATGGTTTGAATTACCGATTTATTCGGATTTACAGCTTTAAAATCACGTAAATATGTACACTTTTCTATGATATTTTTATTCAAAGAAGTTGTTTTTATGTTAATGTTTGGATAAAAACTTTGTTATTTTTTATGTTAATGTTTGGAATAAACTTTGTTATGTTTGCAATTATTAGTTGGGGTTATGATATTTCGGTATGGTTATGATGAATTTTTTGTTAAATTTTACTATGTTTAATGTAAAAAACTGTTACGTTAGCATTTATATTCTGTTGTTCAAGTATGATAAATTAGACAGGTTTATACTAAATTTTTGTTAAATATTACATATTAATGTAAAATTAACATTGATATGTTAGAGATAAGCTTGAAAAGTGTGAATAGGTTACCCTTTGTACGCTATGATAGTGTACTTTAACTGTTGTTAAGGTATGGACACTTTGATAATGTTAGTAGTTTAATTTGCGCGTAAGGTGTGCTAGGTTTGTCGTTGTACATTAATTTCTTAGTTCTGGTAATGCTATGATAGCTTTATTAATATTATGTAAAAAACAATGTTACGTTAGCATATATTCGTTGTTAGTATATAAAGAACTTAATTTTGTGTTATGTTGATCCGAAATGATACTCGAAATTTAACCTCAATCAATAGATCACAAGCTTATGGACAGATGGGTGGGAGGGGAGGGGAAGAAAGGGGAGGGGAGGGGAGGGAAGGGGACGGGTGGTTTGATTTACTGATTCACTGTTTTAGGATCGGTACTATTACACTTCTATGGATGTTTATTAAAGAACTTTATTTTTTATGTTATGTCTGGAATAAAACTTTGTTATGTTGCAAAATTTTTGTTGTGGGGTTTATGATAGTTCAAGGTAAGGTTAAGGATAATTTTTGTTAAAATATTACTATGTAATGTAAAAAAAACTTTCTTAAGTTAGTATATATTCGTTGGTCTGTATGATAATTATACAAGGACGTGATAAATTTTTGTTAAATATTACTGTGTCAATGTAAAATTAACGTTAATATGTTAGAGATATGCTTGAAAAATTATGAATAGGTTACGTTTTTGCATGCAATGTTAGTTTACTTTACTGGTGTTAAGTGTGGAACTTTGTTTAATGTTAACAGTTTATTCATGCGTAAGTTTGCGTTATGTTTGTCGTTTGTACATTATTTTTCTTTCTTCGGGTTATGCTATTTAACCATAGTTAAATGTGAAAACTTTATTAAACGTTAGCGTATATTCATTGATCAGTATGATAATTAGCCAATGTTATGATAAATTTTTGTTAAATATTACCATGTTAATGTAAAATTAACATTGTTATGTTAGATATATGCTTGAGAAAGTGTGAATAGGTTACGTTTTTGCATGTTATGTTAGTTACTTTACTGTTGTTAAGTGTGAAACTTTGTTAACGTTAGCAGTTTATTCCTGTTTAAGGTGTGTTTTAGGTTTGTCGTTTGTGGATTATAATTCTTAGTTCGGATGATGCTATGTAAGCTTTATTTATGCGAAAAACTTTGTTACGTTAGCCTATATTCGTTGATCAGTATGATAATTAGACAAGGTTATGATAAATTTTTGTTAAATATTACCATGTTAATCTAAAATTAACATTGCTATGTTAGAGATATGCTTGACAAAGTATGCATAGGTTACATTTTTGTATGCTCTGTTAATTAGTTTACTGTTGTTAAGTGTGGAACTTTTTTAATGTTAACAGTTTATTCGTGTTTAAGGAGTGTTAGGTTTGTCGTTGTACATTATATTCCTAGTTCAGATGATGCTATGTTAGCGTTATTAAGGTGAAAGCATTGTCACGTTATCGTATACTCGTTGATCAGTGCATAAAGGGCTCAATTTTACGTTATGTTATGTTTATCCAAAATGATACTCGATGTGTAACTTGAGATAATAGAATAATAGATCTTAGAAGTGGGAGGGTGGAGGGTGGAAGGGGGGTTGGGGTGGGTGATTTGATTTACTGATTTATTGATTTACTGTTTTAGGGTGTGTAAAAATGCAAATTTTTAAGTTTAAAAAAAAAAAAGAATAAAAAAAATTTTTGGAAAAAAAAAATATTTTAAACAAAATAAAATAAAAATAAATAATAAAATTTTTTTTAAAAAAAAATATATAAAGTAGTAATAAACCGAGTTCGTCGCTCACCGATTTCTCAAAAAGTATAAGAGCTATCGGTCTGAAACTTGGGTATATGGTTATTTGTGTTGATAAACTGATCACACAACGAAAATTTCAAGTCTCTAGGATGTATATAGGGGGTACCTCCCCCCGAGAGCGAAGGTGAAATATTAACGCTACGCCATTGTTGCTGCTTCCTTTTCGGAGCGAAGATTAGGCTTAACGATTACAAATCGAACAGGTGGATCACAGGACCGTAGGTCACCCATGATGGGGTGCAGCCCCCTTAGCGTCAAGGTCAAATACGTGCTGAAAACCATGTTAGAGTTATCGTATCGGGCTAAAATTTGGATATGAGCTATATGATAAAGTATATCCTCGTCTTCCGACGAGGATTTACGTTCTCTGGCGTCCCCCCCCGTACGGGGAGCATGCCCCCTAAAAATTAAATTAATGTAGAAGACTGAAAACTTGGAGACAGGGTAGAGGAGTCGGAGTCGGAAGTCGGATGTAGAGTCGGATTCGGATTCGGATCCGGATCCCGCCCCCGAAGGGGGTCCCCGCATGAAAAAAAGAAGAAAAGCATGGAATGCAAAACAGAAGAAGAAAAAGAGAAGAAGAAAAGAAGGAAAGGAAGAAAGGAGGAAAGGAAGAAGAAATGAGGAAGGAGGGTCGGAAGAAGGAATTCAGAAGTTGGTATCGACACTGGTGCTGGAGCCGGTCGGTGCTGGGTTAATAAACATTCGTATAAGAACAATGTTGGTGTCTTTTATATATGTTATTGGCCCTGTAGATTTCGAAAATAATGGTCAGAAACATCAAGAAAAAAAATAAAATAAAAAATAAAAAATAAAATAATTAAAATAAAAATATATAATAAAATTTCTTAATTCTGTTTATGCTTTATAACATTAACAAATTTAACGTTTTTACTACCCTATAAGCAGTAATCAATATAATCAGTAAATGAAACTGCCCTCCTCAACGCTCTCCGTGATCTATTGATCTAATTGATGCTATTGATATATTGATCGATTAACGCTAGTCCTCTTTATCTATTGATCTAGTTGATCCCAACGGTCAAATTTTTTACTAAATTGTCATGTTTTACATACCCTAAAGCAGTAAAATCAGTAAATCAGTAATCAAACCACACCATCCAACCACCCTCCTCTCCAGTTGTGATCTAATGATCTATTTGATCTATGATCTATTGATTCTATTGATCTATTGATTTAAGTCAAATTTTTCACTAAAATTGTAACGTTTTACAATACCCTAAAACAGTAAATCAGTAAATCAAACCACCCTCCCTGTTCCATCCTTGATCAATTGATCTATTGATATAGTGATCTATTGATCTATTCGAGTATCACTATGGAATAACATAACATAAATTCAAGTTCTTTATACAAAGATCAATCAATATCTGTTGCGTAAAAAAGTTTCCACATTAATAAAGCTAACATAGCATCAACGGAACTAAAGGAATTATAGACCCACACACATACTTTGACCACACCTAACAGAAATAAACAGTTTAACATTGAAAAAGTTTTCCTTTACTTACGATCACGCAAGTAAAAGTAACTAACAGTCGATTACCAAGAACGTACTTATTCACACCTTGGTCCAAGGCAATTGTCTCTTAAAATAACAATGTTTATTTTACATTAACGGTAATATTTAAACAAAAAATTACCATAAACTTGTGTAATTATCATACAAGAGCAGCGAAAGTATGCAACCGTAACAAAGTTTTCAGCATTAAATAAAGGCCAAACATAGCATTACCAGAAACTAGAATATGAATAACAACGACAAACCTGGACACATCTTAAGCAGAATAAACTGCTAACATTAAGAAAAAGGTCCAAACTTATCAACAGTAAAAGTAACTACAAAGCATACAAAAACATAATCCATTCACACTTTATTAAACATATCACCAACATGAGAATTTTTATTTTACATTAACATAGTAATATTTCAAAAATTATCGTAAAACCTTAATAACCTCAAAATACCTAACGGGTAAAGACAAACAAAGTAAAGTTTTACCCTCAGTAAAGTTAAACTATGAACATGACATACTTAACACACAGCAACCAGACGAATAAACAGCTATCATTAACAACTTAATCAATAAAGCAAACATACGAGGGAAGTAAAACAAGTTTTCATTTTTTATAACATATAATTTTTTAATGAAAGAGCGGTTAATATAAATGCATAAAACATATAAATACATAAAAACATAAAGTTTATTTTTAAATATATTAATTCATATAATCAGAGAACATTGGATTCAACATAACTTGGGTACGTTCTATATATCTCTCTAAAGATTCAACACCCTTTGAAAGAATGTAAGTATAAATGTCTTCAGCAACACTAAACCATTTTTCGGCGTATGTTGATTCAGCAGCACTCATTCTCTCATACAAGAGAGAAGTAAACTCATCCAAGCTGATAGTTATTAACGCACTCCTGTATACTGCATTATACCGGAAAAATCACATGTTTCGGTGTAAATATCATGGATTACACCATGTGCTATATGTATTAAGTCCTCAAGTATCGTCAACATCGTTAGGTGCGATGTTAATTCGTTTTTTATTTTAAGCAATGCTGTAATATTTTCAGATGTCGAACTGTGAAACCTATACACGTACGCAAGAAGGTCAAACAATCGATGGGTTTCCAGTAGACGCGTACATCAAGGGTTTTAAAATCGTCACACGACGAGAACAAAACGTCTATTCTATTAGAACCACTTACGCTGGTCCCCTTTCCGTTAGATATTTCACTAGCGTCGATCCATCGGATAACACACACTTAGCCTCTACCCATGCTGCTGCGATGTCGATATCTTGATGAATCCATCAACACAACTGAATAAGGGTCTATTATTTGATCCTCTGGCTGGATAGACAGTGCAATGTAAGTGATCGCCATTCGGTTTACGATAAAATATAAATGACACATCGTTGGAAATAACGAACTCTGCGTGGAAGAAATATCAACAACAATTAAGCGTAGAGACCTGCGGGAAGATGCCATCCGTTCAGCACGGACGAAGAAATATCCTATACTGTAAGAAAATAGAGTGTATAAACAATCTTCAAGATGATGAAGTATTCTTTTCTTTCAACCAATCAGGCAGAAAGTAAACAAAGATCGACTCAAGAACGAAACGCATATCAGTTCAAAAGAGTATATATTTTCGTTAGACACAACAACAACGAACAACAAGCAACAAACAACAACAACAACCAACAACAACAACAACAACAACACAACAACACAACAACAACAACACACAACAACAACAACAAAAACAAAAACAACAACAATAGCATAGTAACAAAAATCAGTTCTTTATATACTAAACCAACGAATATAATGCCAACATAGCATTACAAGAACTAAGAATATAATGTAACAATGACAAACCTAACACACCTTACGCATGAAATAAAAAACTAACATTAACAAAGTACATACTTAACAACAGTAAAGTACCCTAGGCACTAGCTTCACAACCGTAACTATTCAACACCTTTTTTCAAAAGCATATCTCTATATATCATATATTAAATTTTACATCAACACTATTGATTTAACGTTGTATTCGAGTATCATTTCTCAATAAACATAGAGCAGAAGAAAATGAAGTTTTTATATACTAACCAGCGAATATATGCCAAAACATAACAATGTTTTCACCTTAAATAAAGCTAACATAGCATCATAAGAACTAAGAAAATAATGTACAAACGACAAAATTTAAACACAACTTACCCACTAATAAACAGTTGACATTAACAAAGTTCTACCCTTAACACCAGTAAAGTAACATTTAGCTTGCATACAAAACCGTAACCTATTCATACTTTCCAAGCATGTCTCTAACATATTAAGGGTTAATTTAACAAAACACAGTAATAGGTTTAACAAAATTTATCATAACGCTTGTCTAAATTATCACAGACCAACGAATAAATGTTAACATAACAAAGTTTTTATCCAAAACATAACATAAAAATAAGTTCTTTGAATAAAATATCATAGTAAAATTTTAATAGTTTTACTGATTTTAAAGCAGTAAATCAGTAAATCAAATCATCCAACCCCGTTCCCACCCCTCCCACCAATGACCTTTCGAATCTATTGACTATTGATTCATGGTCATATTTCGAGTATCTATTTCGGCTAAACATAACACAAATAAGTTTTTTTATAATTCTAACTATCCGAACGAATATATGCTAACGTAGTAAAGTTTTTACATTAATAAACCGCTAACATAACATGACCTGAACTGAAAGAATATAATGTACATAATCGACAAACCTTAAAACACCGATTCGTACACGATAAACTACCTAAACAATTAACAAACTTCCCGCACTTAACTACAGGTAAAGTACCTAACACCTCGTACAAACGTAACCTATTCCCTCTTTTTCAAGCATATCTCTAACATATACATGTTACATTTCACATTAACATCGTAATATTTAAAAACACATTTAGATATCCCTGTCTAATCATCATACAGACAACGAAATATAATGCTAACGTAATCAATTTTTACATCGCACTTCGTAATATTTAACAAAGAATTTTATCATGATCCTCCGTCTAAATATCATAATCCCAACGGATAATTGCAAACACTAACAAAAGTTTTAACCAAAACATAGCATAAAAAATACAAAATTTTTAAACGCTGACATTAACATAAACTAAGTGCTTTCAATAAATATCACAGTAAAGGTGGTAAAGTTTAACTGCATGTTTAAGGCAGTAAATTCGATATCGTAATATCAAACCATACCTGCCTGCAGGTCCACTCCACGCTCCCACGCTATGATCTATTGATCTATTGATCCAGTCATATTCGAGGTATCATTTTTGGATTAAAACATAACAAAAAATAAAGTTCCTTTTATACTGATCCTTACGAATATATCTCTACGCAACAAGAGTTTTTAGCAGTCAATACAGCTAAAACAATAATCATCACCTGAACTACAGAATGTATGTACAAATGCAAACCCTACTAACCTTCGCTTTTTGTGAATAATCCGCTAACATCCTGAAAATGCCCTACTTTATCAAAGG
This sequence comes from Trachelipus rathkii, assembly GCA_015478945.1. Classification (NCBI taxonomy): domain Eukaryota; kingdom Metazoa; phylum Arthropoda; class Malacostraca; order Isopoda; family Trachelipodidae; genus Trachelipus; species Trachelipus rathkii. The sequence goes on from JABUQX010087650.1 coordinate 43,444, forward strand.
TAAAGTAGCTAACAGGTCATACAATCCTCGATATGTTGCCCACTTTTTCCCGCATATCGAACAACGAGGTAAAGCGTATATCTAACAAAATCCCCCAACAAAGTGGACCAATCTATCAAAGATACTCAGCATCTTGAACTATTGAATTAACACTAATCTTCATCAAAAGTGCCTATTCGTACTCGAGTATAACATCATTTGAACTATGAAATAAACGTAGACATTAACAAAATTTTCGGGCAAACCTAACACATTACTCAACAAAAAACCTAACCTAGGCTCACGTTTTCTAAACACATCCTCCGTCAGTTAACACGCGTAATAGTCTTACAAAACTAATAACTTTCTCTAAACAATCAGTGTTAATCTCAACTGTCATAAGTAATATTTAAACATAACGTACCTAACTTACGAATAAACCAGTTTTCAATTAACCCAAGAGTATCTTAAAGCAATACTCATCCTCCCGAGAGAAAACGCCAAGGGGATGCGCTCCCTTGAAGGGTGGAATCCTGAGATGGGGGAATCACGCCCCGGAAGGGGTGTAAGCGGATTTTACCCCTCCGAAGGGAGGGTAAGGTCTCAGCCCCTTCGGGCTGATGCGCAAAACCCGCTTTTTCAACACCCCTTCGGGGTTGAATCCACCCTCTAGGAATTCACACCCTTTTAAGGGGGCGCATCCCCTTGGGTTTTCTCTCGGAGGTGGTGTGTTGCTTTATTTAGATACTGTTGGTTAATGAAAACTGTTTATTCGTAAGCTAGGTAACGTTTATGTTAAATATTACTAATGGAACAGTGTGAGATTCAACACTGATTTGTTAGAGGAATGATGAGTTTTTGTAAGATATTACGGTGTTAACTGACGATGAGTGTTTAGAAACGTGAGCCTAGGTTTAAGGTTTTTGTTGAGTAATGTTAGGTTTGCCCAATAATTTTTTGCTATTGTCTACGTTTATTCATAGTTTAAAATGATGTTATACTCGAGACGAATGGCACTTTGATGAAGATAGTGTATTTCATAGTTCAAGAGATGCTGGTTATTTTGAATAGGTTGGGTCATTTGTGAGGGATTTTGTGTTAGATAATCGTCTTTTACCTGTTGTGATAAGTGCCGGAAAAGTGGGAACATATCGGTTCAGGTTATGTTATGTTAGCTACTTTACCTTTGATAAGTAGGGCATTTTCAGGATGTTAGCGGATAATTGCACAAGCGAGGTGTGTTTTAGGTTTGCATTTGTACTTATACTTCTTAGTTTCAGGTTAATGATATGTGAGCTTTGATGATGCTAAAACTTTGTTTGCGTAAGCATAATATTGGTAGGTCAGTATAATAAAGAACTTATTTTTATGTTATGTTTATCCAAAATGGAGTACTTGAAATTATGACTTGGTATTCAAATAGATCAATAGAATCATAGGCGGCTGGTGGGTAGTGGACTGCAGGGATGGTGGTTTGATTTCTGATTTTCTGATTTACTGCTTTAAAAATCAGTAAACTAATACACTTTAACTATGATATTTTATTCAAGAACTTATTTTTATGTTATGTGTAGTTTAAAAAATTTTTTATTTTCATGTTATGTTTGGTTAAAACTTTGTATGTTTGCAATTATCCGTTGGTGATTATGGGATATTTAGACGAGGGATATGATAATTTTTTGTTGAAAATATTATCGAAGTTGAATGTAAAAAATTTGATACGTTAGCAATTATATTCGTCGTCTGTAGATGATTAGGACAGGGATATGCCCAAATTTTTTTTAAATATTACGAAGTTTAAGGTAAAATTAACATTGATATGTTAGAGAATATGCTTGAAAAAGAGGTAATAGGTTACGTTTTGTGTACAAAGTGTTAGGTACTTTACTGTTGTTAAGTTGGGGCGAAAGTTTGTTAATGTTAGTAGTTTATTCGTACGTATGGTGTTCATTAGGTTTGTCGTTGTACATTATATTTCTTAAGTTCAGGTCACTGTTGTGCTAGCTTTATATAATGTAAAACACTTTGCTTACGTTACATATTTCGATAGTTAGTAATATAAAACTTATTTTTTTGTGTTAATGTTAGCCGGAAATGAATACATCGAAATATGACATTGAAAAATCAATAGGTGGGGCAGGGGTTGAATGATTTGATTTACTGTTTACCTTGATTTAACTGCTTTAAATCAGTAAACTATTGCAATTTACTATATGATATTTTATCAAAGAACTTATTTTTTTTGTATGTTTGGATAAAAACTTTGTTATGTTTTACAGCTATTTCGTAAGTCTGTAATGTATATATTTAGGACAAGGTTAGAATAAATTTCTTGTTAAATATTAACTGTGTTTTTGTAAAATTAACCTTAATATATTAGAGACATGCTTGGAAAAAGTATGAATAGGTTACGTTTTGTATGCAATGCTAGTTACTTTACTGGTGTTAAGGGTAGAACCTTTGTTAATGTCAAACTGTTTTATTAGTGGGTAAGTTGGTGTAAGTTTTTGTGTTGTACATTATTTTCTTAATTCATATGATGCTATGTTAGCTTTATTAATGGTAAAACTTTGTTATGTTTAGATATATTTCGCTGTTAGTATATAAAGAAACTAATTTTTTGTGCTAGTGTTTATGAGAAATGATACTCGAAATACAACGTAAATCAATAGTGTTGATGTAAAATTAACATTGATATGTTAGAGATATGCATGAAAAAGTGTGAATAGGTTACGTTTGTGTACGCTGTGCTAGGTACTTTACTGTTGTTAAGTATGTACTTTGTTAAATGTTAGTTGTTTATTCATATGCGTAAGGTGTGTTAGGTTTTGTCATTGTACATTTATTCTTAGTTCTGGTAATGCTACGTTAGCTTTATATTCGTTGGGTTTTAGTATATAAATAACTGTTTTTTTTGTAACTATGTTATTGTTTGTTGTTGTTTGTTTGTCTAACGAGAATGATATACTTCTTTTGAACCTGATTATGGTTTCGTATCTTGGCGTCGTATTCTTGGTTTACTTTCTTCTGCTTGGTTGAAAGAAAGAATCTCATTACCTTTAAAGGATTGTTGATACACTCTATTTTCTTCGAGTAGGATATTTTCGCCGTGCTGATAACGATGACATCTTCCCCAGCATTCTCTACGCTTGTTGTTGATACCTTCACGAGGAGTTTCGTTAATCCCCACGATGTGTCATTTATATTAATCGAGTAAACAGAATGGCGTCGCTACATTGCCGGTATTCCAGCCAGGAGGAATCAATAATAGACCCTTTTCAGTTTGTGTTGATGGATTCAATCAAGATTATCGACATCGGCAAGCAAGCAATGGGTAGAGGCTAAGTGTGTGTTATCCGATGGATCGACGCGTAGTGAAATATATCTAACTGGAAAGACAGCGTAAGTGGTTCTAATAGAATAGACGTTGTGTTCTCGTCTTGTGACGATATTAAAACCCTTGATGTACGCGTCTACTGGAAACCCATCGATTGTGTGTGACCTTCATGCGAACGTGTATAGGTTTCACAGTTCAAACTCTGAAAATATAACAGCATTGCTTAAAAATAAAAAACGAATTAACATCGACCTTAACGATGTTGACATACTTAAGGACTTAATACATATAGAACATGGTGTAATCTATGATATTTACACCCGAAACATGTGGTTTCCCGTATAATGCAATAAATACAGGAGTGCGTTAATAACTATCAGCTTGGATGAGTTTTCTTCTCTCTTGTATGAGAGAATGAGTGCTGCTGAATCAAAATATGCCGAAAAATGGTTTAGTGTTGCTGTGAAGGCATTTATACTTACATTTTTTCAAAGGGTGTGAATCTTTTGAGAGATATATAGAACGTACCCAAGTTATGTTGAATCCAATGTTCTCTGATTATATGAATTAATATATTTAAAATAACTTATGTTTTTATGTATTTTATATGTTTTTATAATGTATTTATATAACGCTCTTTTCAATTGAAAATATATGTTTTATAAAAAATGAAAACTTGGTGTTACTTCCCTCGTATGTTTGCTTTATTGCATAGTTGTTAATGATAGCTGTTTATTCGTCTGTTTGTTGTGTGTTAAAGTATGTCATGTTCATAGTTTAGCTTTACTGGAGGGTAAAACATTACTTCTTTGTTTTGTCTTTCCCGTTAGGTAATTATTTATGGTTAGGTAGGCTTATGAATAATTTTTTGGTAAATATTACTATACCATTTTAATGTAAAATTAATATTGTCATGTTGGTGATATGTTTGATAAAGTGTGAATGGATTATGTTTTGTATTTGCCTTGTTAGTTACTTTAACTGTTGATAAGTTTGGGACCTTTGTTAATGTTAGCAGTTTATTCTTGCTTAAGATGTGTCAGGTTGTTGTCGTGTGTTATATTAGTAGTTCTTAGTTCTGGGTGATGCCGTATTTGGGCTTGGTATTAAGGGTGAAACTGTTGTGTACGGTTGCATGATTTCACTGCGTGCGTGTATGATGTTGGACGGACAAGGTTATGGTAGGAATTTTGTGTTAAATATGACGGTGTTATGTAAAATTAACCTTGTTATTTAGAGACATGCTTGGACAAGGTGTGAATATAGTTACGTTTCTTGTATGACTTGTTTAGTTACTTTTACTGGTGTTTAAGTATGGACTTTGTAAGTTAACGATTTATTCTTGTTTTAAGGTGTGTCAAGTATGGTCGTTTGTGGGTTTTTATATTCTTAGTTTAGGTGAGCTATGTTAGCTTTATTATGTGAACTTTGTTTACGTCAACATATATTGATTGATCTTTGTAAAAATAAAGAACTTGAATTTATGTTATGTTTATCCATAGTGATGAAACTCGAAATGTGACTTGAAACAAGTATAGTCATAACAATAGATCAAGGATGGACAGGAAGGTGGCGGGATGGTGGTTTGATTTACTGATTTACTGTTTTTAGGGTATGTAAAACGTTATCAGAATTTTAGTAAAAAAAATTGACTTAAATCAATAGATCAATATAGAAACAATAATCAAATAGATCAATAGATAATAGGATAATAGATCACAACTGGAGAAGAGGGTGGTTGGATGGTGGTTTGATTACTGATTTACTGATTTTACTGCTTAGGGTATGTAAAACATGACAATTTAGTAAAAAATTTGACTTGAATCAATAGAATCAATAGAATCACGGAAGAGCTGAGGAGGGCAGTTTCATTCTGATTTATTGATTTACTGCTTTAGGGTATTTAATAAAACGTAAATTTGTAAGTTATAAACCTAAAAAGAGATAATGAAATTTTATTATTTATTTATATTTTTTTTTTTAAAATTATCTTATTTTTATTTTTTATTTTTATTCTTTTTCTTGATGGTTCTGAAACCATTATTTTCGAAATCTACAGACCCAATAACATATATAAAGACACCAACATTGTTGTTATACGAATGTTTATTAACTCAGCACCGCACCGGCTCCAACACCGGAGTCGATACCAACTCTGAATCCTTCTCCGACTCCTCCTTCCTCATTTCTCTCCTTCCTCCATTTCTTCCTTTCCTTCTTTTCTTCTTCTCTTCTTCTTCTGTTTTGCATTCCATGCATTTCTTCTTCTTTTTTCATGCGGGGACCCCCCTCCGGGGGGGGCCCTGGATTCCGAATCCGAATCCGACTCTAACTCCGACTCCGACTCCGACTCCTCTACCCTGTCTCCAAGTTTCAGTCTTCTACGATTAATTTAATTTTTAGGGGGGCAGTGCTCCCCGTACGGGGGGGGGACGCAGAGAGACGTAATCTCGTCGGAGACGAGATTACTTTATCATATAGCTCATATCCAAATTTTAGCCCGATACGATAACTCTAACATGTTTTTCAGCACGTATTTGACCTTGACGCTAAGGGGGCTGCACCCCATCATGGGTGACCTACGGTCCTGTGATCCACCTGTTCGATTGGTAATCGTTAAGCCTAATCTTCGCTCCGAAAAGGAAGCAGACAATGGGTACGTTAGTATTTTCACGCTTCGGCTCTCGGGGGGAGGTACCCTATATACATCCTAGAGACTTTGAATTTCGCGTGTGATCATCAGTTTATCACACACAATAACCATATACCAAGTTTCAGACCGATAGCTCTTATACTTTTTGAGAAATCGGTGAGCGACGAACTCGGTTTATTACTACTATATATATTTTTAAATAAAAAATATTAAAAAGAATAAAAATTTGAAAAAAAATAAATTTAAGTAAATAAAAATTACAATAAACATAATATAATATATTATATTATATATATATATATATATATATATAATATATATATATAATATATATTTATAATATATATATATATATATAATTATTATATATTATAATATATAATATATATATATATATATATTATATTATATATTATATATATATATATATATATATATATATTAATATGGTCAGCATCCCGAAAAGTTCACCGGGCATGTAACTAGAAAACTATAACAGCTACACGAAATAAATATCATTTTATTAATCATGAGACATTTTTACAGCAGAAATTAAAAAAAAATTAAAAAAATAACGCTTTTTAAAAAATTAAAATTGTTGAAAATCTTGAAAATATTACAGTTCTTTGACAATTCGATGATGCCTGCTCACCTACGACTGATGCGGAAAGTTTGCCAAATGTGGAATTTTTTTTTTGTTTTAGAAAGGAACCATATACCCCGGTTAACAAGAACGATAGATAAGAGTCCCGGGGTTTGCTCGGGCCTAACCGGGGGACGACGGGGGGACTTCGTCCGCCCCTCTGTCCCTCAGTCGGCTTCGAACCCCCTAAGAAGGATATAAAAAGAAAAAATAATTATTTTTCTGCTTTAAATTATAAAGCGACATTTGGCAACTTTTCTCTCGAGACTGCAGCTGCTTTCTGCTTTCAAGGTCTTTCAAGTCAATCGAGCCTGCACTTTTTTACTAATATTTAATAATGGTTTATTAATAAATATTAGAATAAATAATTTTTTTTTTAATTTCTGCGGTAAAAATGTCTCCTGATTAATAAATGATATTTATTTTCCTGTAGCTGTATAGTTTTTTAGTTACATGCCTGAACTTTTTTCGGGATGCTGGCCTATATATATATATATTATATATATAATATTATTATTATATATATATATTAATATAATATATAGTATATATATATATGATATATATCATATATATATATATATATATATATATATATATATATATATATATATATATATATATATATATATATATATTATATATATTCTGTTAGGTTTACTGATGTTAAAGACTTTTTTTATGTTAGTATTTATTCATTATTAATTTTTGTTAATTAGGTTATGAAATAATAATATCAGCTATGGTTAAATATAAATTAACAGTGCGTATGTCGTAGTTGTGAATAAACATGGGAGATTTAAGTTTTGGCAACTGCGTATCTGAATGAGATAATTTGACAACCTTGCATAGAATTTAGCAATTGATTCATTGGATAGTAAATGTAGATTAGGTTATGTCATATAAATTTTTGTTGGTTTTGTTGAAAATTACTATGCTAATTTGTTATAAAACATAAAGACAATAGCAAAAACATAAAATGCTTTTAATAAATTTGTTATATTGACCCTGTGACAAACAAGAATCAAATGTATTGCGTGATGTTTCGAAAATGAATCAAACAATAATCATAGGTATTGCTTAATGTTTCGAAA
>JABUQX010087651.1:0-30926 GCA_015478945.1 Trachelipus rathkii
TTGAAAAAAAAAAACCCTGAGGGGTAGTCACTAAATAGTTGAACAAGGGCTTAAATAAAGACAGTATTTTTAATATTTTTAAGCGGTGGTTTTAGTCTGCGCGGCCTAAAGTTCGCCAATTTGTCGAAATTTCCGATATTTACAATTATTTATATAATCCAGTAATATTTTAAAATAGCATGTATGTATCATCAAAGTCACGTTCATATAATCAGTATCCAAGCTTATAATAGGTTTTTCACAAAACTAGAAAGACATGTAAACTGTGTTGTGTAGGTGTAGTAACGTAAGTGCCCGTGTTGTGAATCAGTTTGCATCGCTTTATTCGGGAGCGTTGACCTTGGTAAGACAGACAAGTGGCGACTTTGTACTCCTCCTCCCCTCTCTGACTGCATTAGTCGTGTTTTGACAGCGAGAGTGATAGGTGGTGTATTATATCTAGTCGTTGAGTTATATACGTTTTACTGTTCTACTTCAGTGTTATAGTACTGTGTGTTAATGTGCTTTGTGTGTTTATCATTTCGTTATGGCGTTCCCTAAGACTCGTGACAAGGATTTACCTCATCCTATCATAGGTAATGGTCAAGATACGGGCGAGTCTTTGCTTCCTACCCGTAGAGATGTGATAAAATACTACATTTATGTTTGGAACAATGAAAAAATTATGCAAAATGGCAAAAACCCTAGTTTTTTAGAAGTGTCCAAGATTGTTGTTGACAAGTTAAAGTTCATGTGGGGAAAAGTTTCGATCCCATGCATAACCTCTAAAACTATAACAGATTTATTAAAAAAAGAAGTTGATTTACTTCAAACACTCAACAAAACATACAAAGGTGACAAAGATAAGGACAGTTTCAAAAAAACTAGCCGTTAGATGTTAGTGCATGTAAATGTAAAGATTTTCAACTTTGTAAATGTGATCGCGCTAAGAAGGTTCCAATGCTTGAACGCAAATTCTTGACTGATCAAAGAACTGTTCGGAAAATGGCGATTGGACGTGTTGATATTAAAGTGGCATCAGCAAATGAAAAGAAAATAGCAAGGAAAATGATAGAAGAAGAAAGATTGTGTAAGAAACGTTGTGAAGGATATGAAATTGGCTTGTATAGCAACAATGAGGACGCTATGGACTTAACTGTTCCACTTCAAGAAATGGGTTTTGTTCCAGAAGATTTGGAGGTTGTTTTTTAAGAGGAACCAGTTCCCGGCCCTTCCTCCGCTACTACCATAAATACTCAAACTAGGCTAAAAATACCATCGTTTTCCCGAGTATGTGATAGGTATGGCGTACCTGAACGCGCAGCAGCAGCTTTAGCTAACCTCTGCTCTTTTACACGATGTACAGTCCACTCATTCTTTAGATAATGTTATAAATGACGTTGTGGTAGAAAGGAGTAAAGTAAGACGCGAGCGAATCAAATCTCGGCTTGAAGTTTTAAATAAGGAAACAAAGGTAGAAATACAGGTTATACTTTGAGGGTAGAATTGAAGACAACCTTCGTATTCACAAGACAGACGATGGGAAAATGCACAGAACAACTGTTAAAGAAGATCACATTTCACTCATAGAGGAGTTGGTTGATAAGCGAGATCAAATAAAGAAACTGGCTTTAAGACGTATCATCAAGGCTCGATCTAGAGAACAAGCCAGTAAACCACTAAGACGGTTTGAAATCCCGAAAATAAATTTTGGAGCATAGAGTATGTCGATATGATTGTTTGGAATGATGTGGAAGTGACAGAACCACCTCTCACAAGTAAATTGACAAATCAGGATTTGCAAAGGTTACTGGCAACCAAGAGTTTAAATATAGCTTCTGAGGGCACTCTTTTTGAACTCCCATCACACACTCAAGCTGTAGAAAGAGCCGTCAAAGAAGTCACTGCTTCCTCAAAATTGGTCTGTTATCAAAAAAAAAGAGAAAGCTTAATCAAAACTGGAATGCTTGATAGAAAATTCTGTCCAATATATGACACAAAGAAACAATTTACCATGCTCTCATGGTTGGGTGGTTGGGAGGACATGGGTGGGATTCGAAGTGCAACCACCTCCGTGATGAGTCTGGGTAGTTTAATGTAGACAACTGAAAAGTTGCACAATGAAAAGTTGATTAACAGAAAGCTATATAAACAAGTTTGATAACATTTAAATAAAAAGAGGGATATCAGAAATTATAAAACGTTAAAAATATCAGAAATTTCCGAATATTGATAAGTTTAAGCCTCATGTGTGCAGACTAAAACCACCGCCTAAAAATATTTTTAAAAAATCTGTCTTTATTTAAGGCCTTGTTCAACTATTTAGTGACTACCCCTCAAGTTTTTTTTTGTTTCAAGTACTTAAAAAAAAATTTGTAAAAATATAAAAAATTTCAAAAATTTTCAAACTTTAAGCCAAATGTGCAGACTCAAGATGACGTCGTAGAAATTAAATATTTTAAAGAATTGTTACTAGGTCTCATACACAGTCATTGAAGGGTACCCGTTTCCGAAAAAAAACAAAAAAATATATTTTTCCACTCCACCTTAATATATATATATATATATATATATATATATATATATATATATATATATATATATATATATATATATATATATATATATAAATATATAGATATATATATATATAAATAAACTATATATATATATATATATATATATATATATATATATATATATATATATATATATATATATATATATATATATATATATATATATATATAACTATATACTTCTCTATATATATATATATATATATATATATATATATATATATATATATATATATATATATATATATATATGGTATCTTTATATATATAAATATATATATATATATATATATATATATATCTAACTATATATATATATATATATATATATATATACTATATATATATATATATATATATATATACTATATATATATATATATATTAGAATAATGAATAGGGATGGTGCTTTTGTAACTAATGAAATGAATGTGAGGAGTTGATGGAAACACTTCGAAAATCTGCACAATATTAACAGTGATGAGGTGTTAGTGAATGTGTGTGGTTTTGATGGTGCAGAAAAGGAATAGGTATTTTGGGGATGAGGTTATTAGTAAAGGAGGAGGTAATGGAGTAGAGTGAAAAAGTTGAAGAATGGTAAATCTGCAGGTATAGATGAAATTACTGGTGAAATGATCAAGAGCGGAGGCGAGATGGTGATTGATTGGATTTGGAAGTTGTGTAATAAAGCGTTTATGGAGGGTATAGTTCCAAGGGATTGGAGGAGAGCGGTAATAGTAGTACCCTTATATAAGTGGGGAGAAAAGTGGAATTGTAGAAATTATAGGAATAAGTTTATTGAGTGTTGTAGGGAAGGTATATGCTGGTATTTTGGTTGAAATGGTGTGTAGAATGATTGGAGAATGATGAGTGGAGAACAAGGTACGTTTAGGAATTGTAGAGAGAGGATCTGAGGATCAAATCTTTACATTGAAACAAATGATTGAAAATGAGGGAGAAGAAGAATAAAATTATATTTAGGTTTATGGATTTACAGGCGTATGATAGAGTTAATAGGGAAGCTTTTATGGCAGATATTAGTGATATATGGTGTTGGTGGTAGGCTTCTGAATGGAATCAAAAGTATGTATGACGATAGTGAAGCGTGTGTAAGAATAAATGGTGTCAATGGTGATTGGTTTAGGTTAATAGCGGGTGAGACAGGGTTGTATGTCTCCTTGGATTTATTCAATGTGTATATGGATGGGTTATGAAAGATTCGAGGTGGGGGGATGGCAGAAATGGTGTTAGAATGATGGAGGGAATGGAGAGAGTGGAGAGTGCCCTACCTATTATATACGGATGATTTGGTTTGTGTGGCTAAATTGAGGATTTGAGAGGATTGGTAGAGATTTGGCAGGATATGTAAAGGAGGGTTTGAGAAAGTTAACGTGGAGTAAGGTTATGGTTGTGGTGAGGACAGGTCTCAGTGTGAAGTTATGTTAGATGATGACAGCTGGAGCAGTGTCTGAGTTTAAATATTTAGGGTACATGTGTTGGATGAGAAGGGAGCGGATGATGCAGAGTGTAGTAGGAAAGTTGAATAGCAGGAAGGTTGCTGGTGCAATTAAATCGTTGGTGAATGTAAGGGACTAAGTCTTGGGTGCGCTAGAGTCTTACATGAGGGTACATGTTGTTACCTGTGTTATTGTATGGTAGTGAGACTATGGTCTGAATAAGTATAGATCTAAAAGTTCAATGTGTTCCAGATGGACAATCTTAGGGAATGCTAGGTGTGAAAAAATTAATAAAATTGAGGAATGAACGTATTAGAGAGAGTGGTGTGGTGTGAAGAAAGGGGTAAATGAGAGAATAAATGAAAGTATGTTGAGATGGTTTGGTCATGTGGAAAGGATGAATGATAGCCGGTTGGTTAAGCGGATGTATAGTGGAAGTGTGTTGGGAACCGACCGGCTGGGAGACCGAAGAGGAAGTGGATTGGGCGGTAAACAGTGTCTGAAGGAGAGAAATGAGTTTGGCAGAGGCGAGAATAAGGTGCATGATAGGAGAATGGCGGGGTTTTGTATGGGGGCATGGTTGTGTCCCACCTGGGCCAGGGATGAACCCATACATTGACGATTTACCATGGTGAGGGTCCGTCGCGGTCCCATGATGCTCAGGGTGGATTTTCTGTCTGTGACGAGCTCTCCTAATTATGGTACAGAGGGGGCGGTAAGGCTGGAGAACTTTCTTTTCGACGTTTGTCAGTGTTCTCCTACTGCTTTCTTTTCCAATATGTACAGCACCTTACCCCAATCTTGAGAAATAGAAGGAAGGTGAAGAAAGAAGAAGAATATATATATATATATATATATATATATATATATTTTATATATATATATATATATATATATATATACTACTACTATACTATATATATATATATATATATATATATATATATATATATATATATATATATATATATATATATATATATATATATATATGATGCTAATTTCGTTGAAAGGTTGTGAAAAGTGACTGAGAGGTACTGGCTGGCAAGGAGTATTTAGAAGTGGTAGAAGATGTGTAAATAAAATTTTCATATTAAAATAGGTGAAAATAATGAAAGAACAATAAATTGTATTTAAGTTTATGAACTTGCAACAGGTGTATGACAGGATTAATAGGGAAGGTATGTGTTAGTGATATATGTTGTTGGTGGTAGGCTTCTGAATGGAATCAAAAGTATGGTGCAGTCTTCAGATGTATAATCTTGGGGGCGTGTTAGGTTTTAGTCTAAAGTATTGATAAAATAAGGGATGGACGTGTCAGGGGCTGTGTAGTGTGAAGAAATGCGTGAATGAGAGAATAAATGAGTGTATTATAATAGCTTGGTCATATGGAAAGGATGGATGATAGTTAGTGGGTTAAGCGGATGTATAGAGGTGGGTGAGATACCAAAGTGGGGGTTTGTCGTAGTGTTGTGAAGCCCTAGGGTGGATTTTTTGGCTGCGACGGGCTCGCACTTAATGGGAGGTTGTGTACGGGTGCTTTGGTTTCGTCTTACGTCATGCTCTTTTACATGGGGATCCGTGGGAAGGATAAAGAGTTAGAGTCAGCAAAAAATTTTACCTGCTCCTCAGTCCAGTTTAAAACTAAATATAAATAACTTAAGTTAAAAAAAAAAAACGCTTTATAAAGTTCAAAGGAAACAATAAAAACTGATTTTTGAAGAGTAAGAAAAATAAATAATAACAAAAACAGTTTCTGGAAACACTTACATAAAATAGAGGGGTTGAAAGTACATTACCATAAATTTACAACTTAGAGAAAAATCAGAATTCTTACCAATGTAAATTCTAGCCCAATTTCAAAAAAAGTATCTCTAAAATTTTTCATAATACGGACTTGTCCTTCTTTAAACGCAGCTTCAATCGGTAAATTAATTCGTTCACTTTTCAAAACTTTCCTCCTTATTCCATTTGATAAACTTTTAACTTCATAACTCTGAAAAAGAACCTTTTCAAGCTGAATCCTTTCATCAGCTGCATGTTGATCAACCAAAATCAATAAATTATGAGGCAAACTAGAATGCTCTGCTGACATGGCAATAGCAATAAATTTATCATCGACCTGGCCATATACCTGTTTATATATATATATATATATATATATATATATATATATACTTATTTATATATATATATATATATATATATATATATATATATATATATATATATATATATATATATATATATATATATATATATATATATATATAATTACTTATTTAAAATAATTATGTTGAAAAAGTAAAACTGAATTCAATGAATACCTTGCAATTTTTTAACATCTCCTTTGTAAACTTGTACGGATGAATTATATTATAGCATTTCACCTTAGAAGTAAGAAAGCTTGGATTGTTTTCCGCATATGAAGTAAGAATTTCTGCATCCATCGGGAAGTTATTTTCCATTTCCCAATAATCTTTGGGTTGCAATGCAACATTACCCTCTTCACAAGGCAATGAAACAGATTCTGTAGTACCGCCCCATTTCGAAGGTTGATCCACCAACATATTTTCTATCAGGAAATCATTCAATGCCTCTTTCATCTTTGACGATAAACATAATTGGTCATTGTTACGATAATGTACATCACCATTACTACTATTTGTTTTATCGTCTTTTTTTTCGACATGTTCCGAGCATTGATCAGTTTTTACTTTTGAGGTTATTCTTGACAAACTAATCCGCTTTGTTTTTGAGTCAGAAGATTCAGAAAGCTGTTTTCTCTTTGTTGGCGCAAAAGCATCGAAATCATGTGTTAATGAGAAGCAAGTATCAAAAGTTTTTCTCTTATCTAAACCCAGAGGGTCATATTCGTTAGTAATAGGAATTTTTAAAACGCTCTCCCCCATCTTTTGATCTGAATCCCATTCTGGCACCGGATCAGGAGGAGGAGGATCATATGCAGAGTTCCCAGTTCGAATGTTTACATAAAAGCTCTTTCCATCATCATTACAAACCTTTTTCCAAGAGTTTGATATAACAGCGTCATTGTCAGTTACATTATTATTATTATTATTATTATTATTATTATTATTATTATTATTATTATTATTATTTAGGCATCTTTCTGGGAATGAAGAGCTTAATTTATGATGATCATCATCAATTTTGGAATCCAAAACATTAGTTTTTAAAGCATTAGAACTATGGACTTGTTTCTTCCCTCCAACTTGAAGAATCTTTCCTTCAAAATGTACTTGACTACTCTCAGAATATTTCTTAATTCTCTCGTTTATTGACTGTCTTATGTCCTCTTGTGAAGAAGTTTTATCAGATTTAATAAAGTTAAGAAGATCATTTTTAAGATTAGAAGATAAAGAGTTATCTGATATTTCCTCACTTTCTTTCATAACAACATCCGAATTTAATCTAAAACTGAAGTTATCTAGCTCTTCAAACATTATAGTATTGTTAGTAGAAGGGTTCACGTTATTATCAAAATCTTTATTATTACTGGTATTAGAATTTTTAGTTTTTTCTTTGTTGTCAAATGCGTTCCTAACAACAAAGCTTTCTTGAATGCTCACATTAATATTAAAATTTGAGTTATTCCCATTAACTAGAGAATTATTTTCTGAGGGAAGTGTTTTACCAATTCCACTGTTTTCTTGAATTATTGTTTGACTTTCAATGTTTTGTGTTATTATAGGAACAGTAATGTTGGATGAATTTGGTTCTGAATGATTTTCCCTATCTGATAATTTTGTTTCCAGATCCCTTACTACAAATGACTGGGTGTTAGTGGCGTCACAACCAGATCCAAATTCATGATTAATACTGGATTTCGTACCATTACACTGGTTTAAAAGTTTTTCTGAATTATCCGATATATTCGACTTTCTATCTTTCTTTTCCAGGTCAATTTGGGGCATTCTTATTGGTGAAAGAATTAAATTATTATTATTATTATTATTATTATTATTATTATTATTATTATTATTATTATTATTATTATTATTATTATTATTATTATTATTATTACTGGTTAATAACATTTCTGGCTTTTTAAAGTCATTCAACAAATTATTCATTACATTCTGAGGTTTCTCTCCAGTTAACAATTTACTATGACCGTAAACGGGAATTTCCATGTTTTTATCAGTAAAAGAATTCCATTTTTGATGGCTGTCAAACCTAGATTCAACTTCTATTCTGTTACAAGATTTTTTACTACCACCTTCTAAGTTGAAGAAGGAGTTTTGATCATTCAGCAAATCTTCAATATTTATTTCATTCAAAGTATCTTCTGTAGTGTCGAAGTGAAAAAATTTATTATTTTCCCTAGCTTTCGACTTGGTTTTGTCAATACTAAAATTATAATTATTATTAGTTTTAACACGAGTTTCACCACAAATTTGAAGGTCGACAGTTTCTGCTTCACTCTTATTTTTTATTGGCCTATCTATTTTACTGAAATGATAATTTTGCAGGGAATTTAATATATTTTCTTTTTAACACCTTCTTTATACTGCTTACCAAGTGTACGACTGACAGTATTACATGCAAGGTGCATTGATTCTTTAACTGATTCTAAAGGTTTCTCAACACAAGAATTTTGCTTGTCATTATATATATCGAGAGTTTCATCTATGCTTCTATTAATTACATTTGGATACACTGAAGGTATAATTTTATTAGTATTAGTTGGAGTTACATAATAATCCTTGGGATCTTTTTCGTTGGCTAATTTAAGTTCTTGGAGAGAGCTATAACAAGGTTTCTTCCCAATACCATCCAGATCTGTTCTGGTGGTATGGATAAGTTTATTATCCTGCTCTACGTTTTTGTCAACATGCTTCAGAGCTTGCAAGGAACTTAGATTTTTAGCAGGAGATTTCCTTTCACAATTAAGTTGATATTTTGGGGAGCTATTAAATTTTTTTGAAATTTGGGGTTGTGGGCAATCTTCATGAGTTTCAACTAAATCTATATTACATTTATCAAGTTTTTCTTTAGATTGGCAGTCATTAATATTAGCAATATTAACGTTTGTTCTTCGTCTCGCTGGAAGACTATAAACCGCTGGTATACCATCTGAAACGCCAATTCTATTTAAAGGCGGTTTTAGAGGACTTATACTTCTTTATCTCCTCTCTGTTTTGTATTACTGAAACATTGCAAATAGTTTTTGAAACTCACTAATGGGAACTGGGGTCTCAAACATAGATATAGATAGTCTTCTTTTCTGAATTTTCTGAATATAAACATCATCAGTGGATATATTGGGTTAAATTTTTCCACTTCTTTATAAACTTTTAAAAATTAATTCTTCCTAACCACAGGGTAGGTTAAAAGTTTTTCCCAGTCTCGAAATTCAACTAATGTCTTTTTAGGGTTCAAGACATATTCTATAACTCACTTCTAAGGACACACATATGTTCAAAAGAAAATACCATACCACTAATATTCAAACTTTTATAGGGCGGACTTGAATAAGGAACTTTTTCTCATGAGGTCCAGGAAAATTTGGAGTTTGTGAGAAGTATTTTATCATTCTTATAATTGGATGAGCGCTTAACAGGTATCATTCAAATAAGTGCAATGAATCTTTGTTTGGCAGAATTGATCGCTTGTTTATATAAAAAGAAATGAAAGTTTTTTTATGTTTGATGAGCTTGAGAACTAATATATAAAAACCAGTGATTTAACTTATCTAAAAGCAATGGTATAAAACATTCTGCCATATATTTCTCATGTCACGAACACGAAATAATTGAAGGAAGGCCTCGAATCCAATCTATGAAGTACAAAGACTTTGCACTTGAACTGAATCATTCGTAAGATAGAGATTAACACCCCTCCAGAATAGCTCGGATTCTTAATCTGTTTTATTACTCCACTGTCTTCAATAATTATTTTAAAAGTTATTTTTCTCAATGAGCTTTTTTACAATAAATCATCCTATGATGTCATTTTATCGACAAATGGTGGAAAAGATTAAGACTCACGAGGTAAATAATATATATTATATCCAATTGCCTCTTGATGGAATTTTTATATTCTTCTGAACAAAGTGTAATATAGACTTATTTGTTAGATTACTCTATAAATATATCTATATGAATGTTTTTGAGGTTTAGTATGCCATCTAACTTGGTGTTTGTTTAAGTTGAGCATAAAATTTGCTGTAGGCACTGACTTTGTTTCTATCATAGTATATAAAAGTTTTATCTCTCACATAGTTATTATCTAGATTATTTTATTATATCAAAACGAGCGATGAGATTATCAAACAATTTAGATCGAGCTTATCACTACAGAAAACTAGCTATATGAAAGACTTCACCTCTAAAATCACAATACATGATTATTTATGTATTGTAGTAAAGTCACTCATAGATTTCGGATCTTGACTTTATATAGGCTTATGTATAGAACTGCTCTGTTTGAGCTTAGTATGCTTCATATATATATTATTAGAAATAGATTAAAGAATATTAAATTAAAAATGAATTGGGGGAAGCTTTTTATATGCTACGTATTCTTATTTCAATATATAAAATATATACTATACAGATATGAGGTACAAATTGATTAAACTAGATATTAATATTGAGATAATAAAATTATTTATACACACTTACTATACGTTGGGTGGTTTACGTTTCATATACCTTATTATCTATTTTCATTATTCTATATATTAATAATAAAATTCTAGACATGGATTATCTTGATATAAGTAGCAACCAGAGGTAAATCAATATATTACGCTACCTAGAAGATCTATTAATTAAATATATATATTATATAAATATCGATTAAATCTTATAATTCTAATATATGAGCATATAGTAGACGAGAGGTGCAAACACTATCAGGTAGATCATCAGTCAATAGTATCCGAGTTGTTCACCATTATAAAGCTCAGGCTGATGTTATGTACACATAGTAGTCAGATATGAAGTAAACTATTTATGTTAGCACAGACAAGTAAGTGTCACCGTTGAGATAAGTTGAGTTATTTATATAATACTTGAGCTAGTGGTCAAGCATAGTGAGATAAGTTGAGTATAATTATAAAATAAAGATACTATATAGTCTAACAGTGCGAATAAGTAGTTTATTATAAGTAAGTCTTAATGTCACAGTGTGATAAGTGTCATTATAAGAGTTGGCGTCAAAGTGCGGTGGAGCAACCAATGAATATCAAATTCTGATACAAATTGGGGAAAATCCCGACCGAGACGCATGGAATGTTGGTTGACAGGTTTACGGGACGGACGCCATGATAGTAAAAAAAATGTGTTATATTAGAATGACACTTGTACTACTAATGCACTCTCTAGTGAATGAGTAGAATTGAGTAAAAGACTAGGAGAGAGGAGGTAACGTTTTATTCGGGTCGCGTGTCTGAGTACATCTCAAGAACTACCCAGTACACTCGATACATAGAGAGTCACCCGATCAAACTTGTTGGCAATAACGAACAAGGTACGCACTGACTTCTAAATTGATAGTTTGGAGAAAAAATTAATGTTGGTCTGAGTAAACAGATGGAAATATGTCGCGAGTCAACGACCATTATTCATCACGGAAGATTGTGGGCTAAAGGAGAAAGAATTATCTGTTCTGCGAGTATTTAAACGCCTCACATGACTATATTACTGATCTGATATGGAATCATTATAAATGCATAAGAGAGACGAGAGATAGAGAGAGCCTCTAGAAGATTTCTTACTTACATAATATGTTTATACTCAGATTAATACTACATAGTCTACTCTTCTCTGAGAATGATCATCGTCAAACATAATGGTGATAATAAAAAACCTGGTATTGCTACAGCTTGTTTATCACAGAGAGAGGAATACCAGTGTCCAGGCATATCTGAGTGTGGAAACTAACGTTTCATATTTATAAATACAATTACTATCCCCAATGTCAGGCCGAAAAGAAGTCGAATTTATCTAATATTGATATGCAAACCTTCTTCATATGGTAAAAACAGTTTGATACAATCTTCTAACGATTGTGAATTTGATTATAGCTACTCATAGCCTTAAAGTAATTTGTCCTAGCGTCCAACGAGTAAAGCCATATAGCTAAGGGGAGAGTTATAGTCCAGATGGATAAGAGAGTAGTAAATATTGGAAATCATGACTTAGGCTGAAACGACATCTCACTCGAGCATTGAGCAAGGCCTGATAGTGAGACATTGGTTGCTCCCGAGCCAACGATAATGACTGCCTGTCCCACTTATCGACCTGTGCAATGCGAGTTATCTTATGGCTCTGCTGACGCAATGCCTATTCTCGATCATACATCGTACACTCCCGCTATCTTGGCGCCTGCTGAGACTGTGCTTCTATAGCTTGGCCAAGCTACGGAGTATGTGCTCATAGTAGAGGAGCGATGCTTATTGCAACGTGGAGAGCCACCATCAAGAAACGTGTGTCAAGCTTGTTCAACCGATTTGACCTCCGAGAGAAGGCTGTTGAGACTATCTATTTTCCCAGAAGCTTTATGAAACGTTCGTAAAGTATGCTCGTTCAGTGGTCAGGTAGAGATCTCTCACTCGCATACTAGTAAGAGGCTATATAAAAAGATTCTATTCTCAGTGAATACCTCCTGTCACTCTTGCTTCATTGTTTATATATATATATATAATATATACTCAGCATTATATATAATAGCCGCGCATTGTCACGCAGCTTTATGCACTGTGGAGTACTGCTGACACGGTATATATATATATAAGTTATTGTGTATGGCTCGAGAGTATTTTAGAGTCTCTAGCATATTATATATCAATAAAAATTTCAAATATCACGATTTCTTTTATAATTATAAAATAATAACAATGATTTAGTTGAAAGAGTCATTCATAACAAAGTAACAATAAATAATACTCACTTAATTAATAATAGTTAATTATCAAGAAGACATTCCAAATCGCTCGAAATATAAGATTAACATATACTTCCATATGATGTAAAGTAAGTATTATAGCTTTATATCTCACATATATAATGATAATACTTCTTGAGCTTCGTATGTATACAGCTAAGTTTCACGTATTCCAATACAGGTATCAAAAACGATATCTTTATTATATTTATTGATTGGAGAAAAAATAGACACATCATATTAATGCATCAATTATATATTAACTGACATTTAAGCTTGTATATAGATTTAGAAAACACTCAGTATGTTGATAAGATATAGGGCCTACCTAAATAAAATATAAATCAATGCCGTGGTTGAAAACTGAAGCTCTGTTACTCTTTATATGTTAATAATTACCATTAATATCTACTCCAACGAGCATAGTAGTGTGAATAGCAGATCTGATGACAACCATCTCTACAATGTGAGAGCAATCTCGATTATACAAGCACACTGGATTTTAGTCACAGAGAATTAATGAAAAGATTGTGACCCAGTCATTTTTAAAGCAACCCACTATAGCTATGTAAGGAGGCACGTCGAATAATGCAAGGAACGTATGGATGTTCTCATGTATGTAGAAGTCGTATGGTGGGATAAAATTATATTATGCATATCCCAATTCACTCGATAAGATTATTTCCTCTTATATTGATGCTTCTTTAGCGAGAGAGCTGAGCTTAGATTGAGTGTTAGACGCTAATCCTCCATATATGGTATTATAAAAGTAATATCGATAGTTATGAGAGAGTAGTAATTTAGAAAATATAAATCGAGCAATGTCTTGTCTTCTGCGATATCGCTAGTATATTGGCATGTTTTATTTGAGAAATTAATATGTACACTTGTCGGACGCGATTGCACATCTGAATACATTTATGATTTGTCCTTACAATACTGAGTGAAAAATGTCAAGTCCCGATAAAAAAATTATAGCCCATCCCATTAAAAGCGAGTCATTAAGGACCAAACACACATGAGCTCTCACGCAGTAGGAATCACAACACCGGGTTACTCATGCGCGAGTTCATATTATCCGGAGATAACTGAATGGTGTGAGACATAGAGGTGTATCCCGACTCGCGGAGACCGCAGATCCGCCCCTCACAAAGATAAAAGCTCACGCGCAAGATAATCTCTGAGAGAGGAGGAGATCTCTCTATCTAACGCACCGGGAGAGGCTTCAACTAATTCTGAATTTATACCACGACTAGAATATAAATGATTGAAACTAACTCCAGAGGCTCTCTAAATATTCAAAGACAACACGAATTTAGAAATCGACTAAAATATCATTTGTAAATGGATCATCAGATTGGTCACGCCTATTTGATGTATTTAAACATATTGGAGTTAAAGCCAAAATGATTTATACTACAACGAGCACTCCCGTTCAATGAGATTGTATAATCAATTGCTATTATATGGTTATATTATTGCGAGTTCTCGATTAACAGTCTTTACTTATGATATATATTCTAATTACAAATTTATATATAATCCACAAAATTAATAAGGATATATATATAACACGACGAGATAAGGTATTATTGTTAACACAACATCATAATCTCATTAACACAAGTTATAAATTGTACTAATACACCAGGATACTCATCTCATGAAGAAATCTGATACTTAAACCGAGATAAACAGGAAAAAGAATTTATAATGTTGATATAAAGCTTTAACTACAAAATGTTCTCATTAAATGATAGAAAATTGAGATGATATAATAATGCAGATGGAGTTGTGGCTGTGGATGTGGGTGATCCTTCTTATTAAGAAAATCACACTGAGTATCTATAATATGTAGATATATTACATAAAACTAATATAGACGAATGAGCGCTAATATTTCAGGACCCTATTGTGTTGAGTTAATATAATTATTGAGAAGTGTTAATTAATAAGCAAAATGACAAAATGTTTATCTCACTCAGCTTAAGATATAATATTGACAAGGGAGAATAACCAAGATTAGTCACTAGGTATTCACGTCCTACTAGGTGTTACCAAGTTGCAGTAGTAAGAGAATTTATAGCGAGAGTAGGTGATTGGAGGTACCTAAATTATATGATTATGAAATATAAGATTATGAAACTATGAAATTACGAAACTACATCGAAACTCAAACATGAAGTGAAATATAATTTAGTACTATGTTTGAAATTTGAAAGATAGTAATATTTTATGTAAGCAATATAAAATACACTAAATTATTCAAAATACTTATATGAAAATTCAAGAGTGAATATTTTTCACTTACGATGTATAAATCTCCTTTTCTCAGAATGATGTCGTTGATGTATATTTTAGTTCACAGTAGGTTTGTTAAATGGGAGATCCAATTTTGAGTGGGTCCCCCGTCCCCAGCACCCTGGGTTAATCATAATATATATAATATTTGAAATTGATGTTCGTCTTATTTTAATTATGATATATTTATATACTATATATATATACCTTATATTACATTATTAGGTATATTAAATAGATAGAATAGATAGAAAGATTATTTATATAATAATAGGAGAGATAGATGTATAATATTTAATTATTTAATTTTAGTTTCTATATAAATATTATAAAAGAGAGAATATAATATTCTTTAGTATATATATACTTTTAGAGAGGTAAAGTCACCCCTTTGTGATTATTCTATTATTTAGAGTGTGATATGTATACATAATTACACTTTGGATACAGTACCTTAATATTATACTACATCCGCATCCACTATGCTCTCGCAGGAATTCAATTTTATTACTAAATCGTGACGAAGCATGATTAAAATACAAAACTATCTCGCTATAACCCGACGCACATTTTTTTTTCACACGCTGAAATAAATTTGAAATAAGGCACACAGCGCAATGCGTATAATATACGATCGCACACTGACATCGCCGAGCCGAATCGACTCATCTATTCTATCGCTAGGGACCTGGATATATCTTTCTTGTATCATTCATATAATACTGTACAAATATAGGTATATAGTTTCCTAGGGCTGATGGGTAAATGAAACAGTGTTTTGTTATGAAATATATTTTGATGCGAGATATATTCCTATGAGAATAATATTCTCTTATTAACTATAATAACATATTACTATCATTAACTAATTACACCTAATATATATTCACATACGAATGGGAGAAGCTTATTAGTAGTTGTAACTAAATATATACAAGTTCTAAAACGAATTCCATTGAATTTATTTTGAGTGTCACAGATGGTATGTTCGATATATATAGTGATTGATTGGAACATTAATACTGACTTAGCATGCGCATAAACTTAAATTACAATGTATGTGATTTTAATCGAATAGTAGGAGGACTCACTCTAAAGTGGGTAATTTACGACGGCACCATAAAGTGCTTGTGTTAACACGAACTAGTAACGCTCTATTGTCTGAGTCCTTTATGTAAAAAGAGTTTATAACGAGATTCATACTGAGAGAGCCGATTATTTTTTCTGACTCGTCACATGTTGTATCATTTCTTATACCTTCTTCTCTGACTCAAAATTCTAATGGTTTCAGAGCAGTCAAAGGAAGATTCTCATCTTAATTTGCATATTTTTAGGGATCTTTATGCATGAATTTGTTATGAAAACTACAGTAACCTCGTAGAGTGTGCGAGAGTAAGATTTATAATCTATTATATTTTGATACACAATAAAAAATCAATAACGCCATTAAGTTTTTATCAAGGTAAAAATATCTTTTTCTACTAAACTATTGATATCTTACAAATAATCTTGCTAATATATCTTGAGTATAATGTAATGGGACCATTAAGTTATGACACATCATAATCTTTCGGTACCTGAAGTATAGGATCTACCCACCTTGAGTTCATCCCTATTCTCTATAACATATTAATATTGGATAACTAACAGAAGATAATCTATCATAATATATTTATAACACCTAACCACATACTTATATTAAGGACTCAATATTAGTATAATGGATTATAGTATATGTAGACTTAGATATTTATTGTCCACTATCCGAGTCCTCACACTAACTACCTAACCTCCAATGAATTGATCCTCTATATAACTATTATTAACTCTATTATATATATACATTACCTACTGCTAGAGTATTAACTAGTATAACGTACTATATAGCTATATCCTATTAATCAAACTAACTCTTATTCATCCCTTCACTACTATCTAATATCCTTATATTAATCAACATATGGAGAAATAATATATACAATAATAACTTTAGCTTAACTTATTAACTATATAGAGAGAGTTATATAATTATAGAAAAACCCAAACAATTTCGACTATAGTAACCAAACTATAACAGATTACAATTTTATAGTAGTGGCATTCTCGAAATCATTTACACTTCACCTCACCTAAAATACTAAAAATTAGCCTTTTCTGAGTCATCTCTATTTCCTCCGTGCCCTTCTGTCATATTGCTCCATACCCCCTTTCAGCGCGAGCTACGAGAAAACTAAATATACAGTCCACAATCAACTCTTCAATATCAATTTTAACTATCTATACTTGGAGTTGTTATTTACATACAACAAATAAGCTATTTAACGAGAAGCAAAAAAAGAGATACTATTATTTTACCACCTATTTTCGCACACGTAACAAAATCAGTCCCAATATCATAACTAATATGATGTGCATATATATATATATCCTTTTATTATAAACCAAATTGATATATAGTATATTAACATATATATATATACTTGCATAATATAATTACTAAATATTTAATAATCGCTAAAACAACTATTACCTCACATTTCCATACAAAATAGACAATCACACCCTTAAGAGAAAACATTCTCAAACCCTCGTCCAAAATACACGGAGATATAGAAAATCTATATACCACCAAATGAAATTGTAATAATATCACAATCCCCTGCACAATACTTGCAATAAAAACAAAGATATGGGGAAAAACACGAGGATTTGCAAAAAGTAAGAAAAAATCAACATACAGTATAGACATGCACAAGGACAGCAATAGAAATTCAGAATTTAACAAGTCAATAGCGTAAGCACAGTGCCTACATCTTACTAATATTCACAATTCTAACAATTAAAACGCACTGCACTAAAATCTATCTATAGAGTAAATTAATCGTTACATATACATAGCGATACCTACTAATCTATACACATAGTCTTTGATCATCACATCGTATTTTTCTAAATAAAGAGAGTCATTGGATAACATTATCAAATTAAGTAGCATAGGGCCCGTTGAATAGTTAAGATAGATTTTAGTATAACCAAAATATGACATTAACTGCAGAGTAACTCATCAAAATACTTTCAACAACCAATAAATGAAATAGCAGATATATCTCAGATATACTGCAAAAATAACAGTAGGAATCTTTATGAATGATGAAGATCAAGAAAGAAATAATTCCATTGTCCCTTTGAGCATGTATAAAAGAGTTCTCTGAGCGGTATCGAGGGTACGAATAATATATTAGCTTTCTGTTCTGAAATTTATTCATTACAAAAAAAAGTGGGTTAACAATTTTTTTAATTTCTTAACTTGTTTGATAAATTAAAATCTAGAGAAATCTTTACATAATAGAATGACAGAATAATATAAAATAATATTCCAGGGCGTCTCCCATCTCTTAAAGTTAATATAATTATCCCTACGACATAAGTAGTTTCTTAACTAAATATTATATATATATATAATATATATTAAATTTATATATATTATCATATATAATATTATATTAACTATTAATATTATTATATATAATATCACTTCTAATATATATATTATATATTTATTATTTATATATATGAGCATAAATTTATTGCAGGACGAAGATACTTAACTTGTTTAAATATCATATATATACTATATTAATTATTGATTATACATATTAAATAAGAGGAGGGACGAAATGTGTATCATATAAGTATATATATTAATATATATATATATACACTATATATTATATAATACTATGACTATATAATTAGATATTTAAAGATTAATATTAATCATATTAGATCTATTTATTTACTTATAACTATTACTATAATTGTTAAGGTATTCTGGCTATGATATATCCGCTTAGAGATCTAGAGATTACGCCGTACGTGTAGAATTATTATGTTATAATAATATAAAGATTTTACAGACAGTGGTTTAGCTATTAAGAAGATTTTAATGAAATTATATTAAAAGTATTTTATCTAATAATTCGTATTTATTGAGCCTAGATATTAACTAAGATATTTTATACTATAGATAACCTCAGTTTGCAATAATTATTTTAAATAAATGTATATTAATAACTTGCAAAAACTTATGGTTGTAAACTTTTACAAGATAACTTGCAAATAATTATGGATGCAGAATCAATATTATCTTATTTATAAACATTTTCAAACTTTTTATAAAATTATTAATTTTTTACTAAATTATGAAATTTATATATTATTTTAATTTATCTGTATTATTATTAGAACATGTAAACTTATAAATTTGTAAAGTTATGAAATATATGATTCACTTATTAATCATTCAAAAGCTTTCTAATCACTAAATCCTAAGAGCCTCTTACTGTTAATAATTATTTAATAAAGTACTTAATTCATATGATATTATGGACTTACTTTCTGTTTAGCAACTATCGCCTAGGCCCCGAGCCTATATACCGCCTCACGAGTCATATAAATTAATGAAATGAGTCTAGTTCACGTGCCACTACCCTACCGGCTGCCGGCAAAATTTCACCTTGACCCCTCGGTCAGGTCCTAGTATGGATATTATCATCAATCCTTGGTAGATAATTATGCTTTTGAGGCACCATATACTTCAGATGTAGCTCGGGAGAGTATTAAAACCTTCATTGCAAAGTTAAGACCTTAAGCCTTAAGTGGGGTATATTATAAGGTGATTTACAAACTCAATCTGAGGACATATATATAATATATATATTAAATGTTTTAAATGTGAGCTACAGTATTTGGTCAATTAGCACGAGCATGCATTTATTTATAGTTGATTAATATATTTATTTAAGGTTATTAATAAAAATAATATTCCAACTAAATATGACAACTAGAAAAAAAAGTGTATAAAATATTATATTAACTCATTAATAACATGAAGAGAATTTAAAATTAGTGTGAATAATAATAGAGCATCCTATATTATATTCTTAAATACAAATATGAAATGACTTTGCTAGTGATATAATATTATAGAGATTAAAACTCCCAATTAAACACTCTAAATATCATATATAGTACATTGTGCCGGATTAATAAGTTCCATATCATTATTTAGCGCTGAGAGATGAGTAACTCACCAATTATTATTCTCAATTGATTAGAACACATTAATTATTCGCTATAGTGTATAACTTTAATCACTGTATAAACATCGAGAATCACTGTACAGATTCATTTGTTGCTTATAGTCATCACCAACTGTCTACTTTATAAATGAAGCTAAGATTGCACGTATTGATCCACGCTTTTGAAAAAAGTCAGTGAGAGAGAGAGCGCAATCTTGATTGTCAGGTCTGTGATCTATAGGTGTTAGTGGCAGCACCTAGATTGACAGAATATTGATAAATAAATTATGTATTAATATCAGACCTATCTATCAGGCTTGCACTCCTCGAGTTCCCACAGGACTCATTGAGGTGGAGGTGGGAGGCAAATACATTATACTGAAAATGATAGAGGTATTTAGTATATGTAATAAGAAAGCCGCGCCACAAACCTTCCTCCTCAATTACCTTAAGTGGTAGAGATAACCATAGTGATCTTTAATAATGAGTCATCAAATAAATGTGTCCAAATAGTTTATTCACCCACTGATGTACTATCTTGTCAAATATCATTATATACCCATCCCTGGAGCTCCAAAGGCCCTCAACCATATGAATTCACCTAATAACAACGCTATAATCGTGTTATATGCTAATTATAATTCCAATGTATCATCTCGCTTTGTGCTATAAGTATTTAACATTATTATATGGTAATATTTCCTATTTCCCTCTAGCACAACTCTCTTACTTAACTAAGAGCCATCTTTTATCTCACTTTGATCTCCTCAGTTATTGGTTTGTAATTTCTGCACCCACTCAATTTATACATCTCACACTAGCACCTCTTATACCAATCGATACACTATTCATTTCACATTTACTTATTTACCCATCCTGTACCACAAACACCATCTATCACTAGTATTTACATATCTACTATATCTATTACATATGTATTACCTATCTCTTTATTTAACTTTTACAGTCTCACAAACCATCACTATAATATAGTAGGATATATATATATATATAACATAGCTTACCACTAATAACTCATTCTCTATCTATTATTACCTATCACTTATTTACACAACATCCCGAAAATCTCACTCTTGAACAGAGCACTAGTTAGCGCTACTAATCGCGAGGCTGGAGTTGATGATATGCGATATCGGAGTAGTGAGATAGTCACGACGGAGACGGGGAGTTCGGTATTATTATTTTGAGAGTAACGCTATATCTTGTGTAGTAGATCGTACTGAGTAAAGATCGTAGTCGTGTATGCTAGAGAATAATCTATTTGAATAATTATATTATAGTATTGGCATACAGTGAGATATAGTTTCTGAAGGAGTCCGGAGTCGCGAGGAGACTTTTTGAAGAGGGGTTGGAGTTCGTATGCTAAGATGGAGATGATATATATTTCTCTAGAAGAATTTTATAGTGATGCCAGATGCCAGTCTCATGTAATATCCTTAATGCATATAATCAGGAGAGACAGATAGAATGTGACGAATGTCAGACCAAATATTTTTAGTAAATTGGAGCTGACAACAAAGAGAGAATTATATAGTATAATCTCGATGAGCATAAGGAGTTGCTCTAGCTGGACGCTCCATATTTTACAAATACCGCATCGAGATATCACGTGTAATGTTTTATGTCCTTACATGTATGTTAATACTTTTTCTCACACCCTACGAGTTTATTAAAAATTGCTCTATATTTGCTTTACGATAAAACTTCTTGAGAGCTAGTAGTTTCTTGTCAGTCTTAATAAACCACCTGTCGACCCTCTTCACCGTGTTTATTCAATTTGGATTATCACACATTCCATAAGATTATTTTTGCACGATCTTGCTTGCGAAAATCTCTCCTATAGCATAATACCTATCTATTATTTAAGATGCAGAACGGAGAGAGTTATAAAAACTCACCAAGAGTGACATCGGAGAGCGTAGAAAAGATTGTCTAAACTTCTATATACTTGTACACAGTGAGTGATATTCTATAACTTACCATATACTCTCAGCACTTTACGTATTTTATTATTAAATATCCTTATATAACATGAGAGTATAGTCACTTATTAAATGAAACATGTAACTGATCAATAACCAAATATATAGTATTTATAATTCTGCTACATTATGACTATATTTATAATCGTGCCTATTATGTTATATAAAAGGTTGCAAGATAAGTTCAAGAAGATAAAGAATACATTACCTAAACATATTTAGGTAATAAGTGAGTAAAACTAACAATAACTATTATCTGCTCCAGTATTTTTAAACTAGTCTCGTATACAAGACATAATCAGTAAAGCGTCAGAAGAGAGTAGGAAAAGCTTCTAGAGAATATTGAAGAGTTTAGTCGAAAGCTTCGATTGAATTAAATACATAAAAAGTCAAGTCATTTACACTCAACTCATTATTTTTAACTTGTAAATTATATTCCATAACTTTTTATAAACTATACTTTATCAACTGCATGCTACTGATAAATAGCTGTTATGAGTAAGTATTATAATTGTGATAATTCATACTTAGGAGAGGCATATTAACACCATATTAAGAGATAGGCCATCGTGAAAATATGATTATCCACAGATTAATATCCAGAGAGTAATACTACAAATAGTAAGTTAGCATATATATGCTTGCTACTGTATATGAGATCTACAGATCCAAAGCAGTATATGACAGCATTATGATAATATATATACGTAGTATATATATATTACTATATAGTAGTACTACTTTAATCTTTTAAAGCATTTATTAAATAATCAGAAACTATTAATAAAAGATGGTATGAATAAGAGATGGACTGGCAGATGCGTTATCATATTAATTAAGTTTATAAGTACTTCACATACATCTTCACTATTTGATTCTTTCATTATGTGGACCTATTGAAAGATATAAATACAAAGATAAGTGTAAGTTAATTAGTTAGCAGTATAGTCCAATTTAATATATGAGTTATACTTATACAATATAAGTTAACTATTATATAATTATAATTATATATATTAATAATATATTATATATATATAGTTATATATATAATATATATCAAGTTATATTGATTATATATATACTATATATAATTACCAGTATATATTATTCATATATATATCATTATATATATACTGATTATATAATAGAATTAGTATTAGTTAATATTATTATATAATATTAATATAATATTATTATAATAAAATATTAATTAATTTATATTAATATTAATATATATTATATACTAATATATATATATATTATATTATTATATATATATATTATATTAATATATATATTATATATATATAATTATGATATATATATAATATTATTTGTAAAATAACGCGCCATCTCGCACTGAGCTCTCATTTATGGAATTTCTGGCGAAGAATCGAATATTTACAAATGAGTATTCCACATCCTCTCATACAGCCAGATCTAGCATCGCGAGCAATTTTCTTAATCACTATACTTATCCCTATAAGTTGAAAAATTTTTTTATCATTGTAGGAGTAAGTCACCCTTTTGGCACGCTGGAAAAAACTAATGAAAATATACTGTAACACGTTGAACTAAACACACTTCTGGAAATGACTTCCGGTTACCTGAGCATGAACTAATGTAATAAGAAACATTGGTATACCGCTTGTGTAACCTCGACAAGGTACACAATACTTATTCATTTCGTACAGAAGATTACTTGCAATTTCAAAGTAAAGTCTAGGATACTCATCTCATATAAATGCAGACATATCAGTCACACAACTTTAATTGACAATATAATATATAATAACTTAATATTAAGTAATATATATATTATATATATATATAATATAATTACTTGAATTAAATTATTATGATCTATATATGTTATATACTGTATATATTATGTAATATTATTTGATATATTCTTAATATGAAGTAAAATAATTATTAGTACTTTAATTAATAATATATAGTATAATAATTAATCTCAAATATACGACTATTATATAATAATAATAAGGTAATATAATAATACATTACATGTAATATAAGAGAATTAGTATATATATTATATAGAGTGTATCTAAATTCTAGTAATTATTTACTTAGTATAAGATATTGAGGTATATATATATAGTATATAAAATAAATAAGTATTTATTATAGTAGGTATCACAGGAGGTCAACTAGTTATATCTTTTTCTAAGTTATTGATCTCTGTTTTGTCTTACCAATTTATGGCTCCCTTAATAAAGGTTAAAACATGGGAATATGATAAAGAATTCAAAATGATCATTATTAGATTAAATACTTCTTTAGAGTTCAGACAGATACTGGCAATAAATTTTAATTAATAGTAAACAATGCAAGTTTAAGATTCCTTATTTAGGTAACTCAAATATAGATAATTTATCTACTCAGATTTGATTGCGTCATACACTTGCGTTTGCGATAGTTAAAAATAAAAGATTTTAGAGATGTGAGTATATATATAATATATTATATATTATATATATATTATATTATATATAGTTATTTATATATATTATATATATATAGTATATATATATATATAGTAGGCATATGTAAGTATATATTATATTATTATATATTTATATATATATAGTAATATAGTGTATAATTATATATACATTATATATGATAATATATATATATATATATATTAATTTATATATATATAATATAATAGCAATATTTTCAATCTGAAATAACTATCAGTGTTTGGAAGCAAGAAAAAAAAAGTTATAATAAGATGTTAAGTATATTATAATATATAATAAATCGCAATATATGGTTTACAAAGTGCATGTAATAACTATAGCAAAGTTATAGTTATAAGCTGTATAATTATTACTATTAATTTTTTAAGGTCAATTTATACGATGATAATAATAACAGGTTTGGGCTCCTTAGTTTAATGATAAAAGACCTAGGTATCTTTAGAAGTAAAGATGGTTTATAATATAAGTATGGTACAACAAAGATGATTTTACTGGCCTTGTAGGTAAGATAGCTATAGTGAGAGGTCTGAAAGAGAGATGAGTAAGAAAGAGAGGTTATGCGTATTGTAAGAAGAGAGATTTGAATCATAGTAGCGAGGGAGATGATAGTAGAGAGATGATAGGATGAAGAGACTGAGAGATAGGAACGCCAGAAGAATGACTGATATGAATAGAGAGAGTATTAAATCAAAAGTTTAGAGACTTGTCATTATTCAGTTTTCGAAGTAGTTGACCCAGAAACAAAGTCATTAAACAATAGATTTCAATAATATACAGAAATAAATACTTAAAGATATACTACAGGCAGATAAAACATTCAGAAATAACACTGCACCGGATTATGATAAGAAGTTCAGAAAAAAAAGCTAGAGTTAATTTTGCTTTATATTATCCAATATACAAAATTGGTTATGAAAAATTAATAAGAATAATATTATGTCACACATTATTAGGGGTGAGTGTAAATTGGGCATCACTACCCGAAGATCAAATATTGGATAAATAATACGCACGCTCTTTAATGAAATGTATATACTAAATATATAATAATATATAAAAATTAATATTAAATTAATAATAAATTAAATAAGTGAATAATATATAATAATTATATAAATTCAATTATAAATATAAAATAATGAGATAATGAATAAATAAATAATTAAATTAAAATATTATAATAAATAATAATTATATATATATAAAATTAATAAGTTTAGCAAAATAAAGTTGAATGACATCACGTCAATAATTAATATAATTGAGCTATTAATTGAGAAAAAATACTGATGTCGGCGTAATATGCAGCTAAAATATCTATTGAAAAAATATTATTTATTTAATTATATTATATTTATTATATATTACGTTATTTTTATTTTTACTTAGCAGATAAATGAATATTCTCTTGTGCCCCTCCTAACTATGAAAAATAATATATATAATATATATAAAATATGGTGGAATATTTACCATAGGAAACGAAAAAATTTCTGGTATCGTGTTCTCTATTTTTAACTTTTGAACTCATTTTATTAAAGCACTAATAGTGTTAAGATTAATCATCGTAAAAAAATGTATATAACTTAGTTCCCAATACCTTAGGTATATATAAAAATGCCGAGAATTAAAAATTTATATCTAATTTACACCTGGTTCACTTTTATCTGAGGTATAATATTAATATATATATATATATATATATGATTAATATATATATTAATATATATATTAATATTAATATAGTATTAATATATAGAAATATTATTTAATAGTAGTATTAATCTATATATTATTATATATTATATAATTATTAATATATTATATATAGTAGGTATATAGTATATATATATATATGTATATTATATTAATTATATATTAATATATAAATACATTCATTAATCTAATTCCACTCCACCTTCTACTTACTCCCGTACATATACTAGACTGGGGTAGGTGCGTAGCATGCACTTGAGGAAAAACAGATAAAAGTTAAATAGAAATTATATGACGAAAGTGATGTGACAAATGAAAGCTCAAGCCTTTAACTTCTGAGTTCCACTACCTTATATATATTACACATTTTATAGTTCATGGAGAAGCTCTGTACGCAGTAAGAAATCCCACTCCTTAGAGTTGTCTACGTGGTACCGAGAGAACCGGGCCAGTATGAGCACCTTCTCAGACAACAACATTTTGTTATCGGGGAGTGCTAATGAGGCCTTAATAGTACTAATACTACAGGTAGCCACAATACTCAATACTCTTATTCAACTAAACACCGCCTAATTCTAACTCCTATTAACTTAGCTAATCTTATTTCATCACTCTGCATCTATGAGTCTAAACTCAGATATTCTCTCCTTACAGGAATAATGTACCCTTTGACTGACTCATTACCCTGAACTTTTTTTACCTTATCACGTTCCTCTATCACAATGCATCGGTCGATTCCCAGTATATATCATCCAACTACTTATTAATCCGAAAGGAGTTTGATTACCATAATATCAACAACTATCATTACCATTACCGTTATTTCAAACATGGACAATAATCACCATTCCTCTCAACCTAATTCATTAAATCTTCTCTATACTTCCACCTTTCATTTACTTACCACACACTCTCTGAATACAATCATTCGTCTCATTTTTTAACATCAGTGATAGATTCAGCAGGTCAGTAACTAGGACTATGTAATCAAATTTTACGCGCTGCCCTGAAGCTGAAAAAATACACACAATTAGAGTAGTATATATTGATCTGTAAAATTGCACTGCTAATTATTTACTCGGAGACCACCATAGAAAGAGATACTCTAATATTTCATACACCTATACACCATTTGCTCCTCTTAGAGTTAATCAACAAACCCTCAATCAGTTATTATAATTAACAGCAAATAAATGGAATGAGATATACCCTATAATTAACTGTTATATTAATCGCATGGCTATGAGGAACACCTATCATTTTAATCAGTAATGTTATAAGTTCTTTCTATTATCCTTCTTCCCTTGTGATAAATAATATGAGAGGTAAGAAAAGGTTAATGCTCACTTTTATTGAATCCTTATTCGGAGTATAAGAAACACTATATATTGATTTCCTGGATGATTAACAGTAGTTATATTATATATACAATTTGAAGTGAGATAGATGCTATAATCCTTAACTATCTATTGGAAATTTCAGGTATAAAGTTTATTTTTAAATAAATTCGTAATATCTCACTTTAATAGATATATGGATATGGTATCATTTTTACATTAGTTAAGGATTGTAAGTATTATATAGATATGTAGATCTATGTTGATCTTACTACTTGGGTTTATTGAAAAATCATCAGAGAATAACTACTAATTGCAATTGAGCTATTTATTATATGTTCGAGAATTATACATTTAGATTATCTTGAACATATCTGTATATTAGAGAGATAGCTCCAATTATTTTTCATACTAAGAGAAAATCGATAAGTTAATTATGATACAAGATTTGTAGCAACTATTCACACAACTTATATCCCTTGGTAGAAAAATTATCTAATATCAGACTATTAGAGTAAGAAATTATTTGTCAAATAATCAACTATACTTTACATTTTTCAGTAATGATTAAAAAAGGTATGCGTGTTCAACATTTTGATTTAGGAGACTTAGGCTAATGAGTGTATATTATTATGCGTAATTATGAAATAGTAAGATAGGATAATAATAAATGTTGATATAATGAAATGTATTCTGTGTAATAAAGTTCATCTCGTGATCTATATACATTAAATTATAAAAAGATTTTAGACTCTATTTATGGAATATAAAGGTTCTAAGTATCTATGATTCCTACTCATTTTACTCCGAGCTCCCAGAGAAGGTCGATATCGCATAGCGTTATAGAATACCTCTTGTGCATGAGATTCGCAGAGTCGCCTAACCTCATTGTTTAACTACTCCAAAAGGGTGGAGTCGGAAGTTCAGGAAGCTCCTGTAGTATTTCCCATAGTTTTCGTAATATATAGGTGTTTGGATGGTTCGAGCGCAAGTTTCGTTATATTAGTCTAGAAGAGATTGATTCTGATAGACTCGGAGTTCTGGATATAAAATTTTAGTGATACACTCCGAGCGCTAACACCCTGACCCACAATTATCCACACCATACTAAATAATCTAACTTGACTATACGTCTCAGTACGCTCTCTTTAATCTTGAAGCAACATACACAACACCTGCTCCAATGGGAGTATCACATTCTAGAATCATCTCAAACAGCATATAGAAATTACCTCCTATACATTATCCCCACCAAGTCTAGTATCTAAATCCTCTGTCCTCCACGCCTACTAAAAAAAACGACTCAATTTTATCCTATTTTCTAAAGCCTTTTTTAATCTGCTCTCGTGCGCATTTGACTCAACGTTCCAACTCTTTTTATGCTATTTGCTCTCAGGTCTATAAATACTCAAAAACTGAGCTTCAACTCCTAATATTACTATTGTTTCATATGTTCTATCCCGATCACGCAATATTTTGACACCCATCTTCTAACAGAAAACATCCATTCACATACGAGCAAAGTATCACCATTGAGCAACAATTCCATATTCTAGAGTCGCGCAAACATTTTTTCATCTGCGATAGATGCCCATCATGCATGCTATGTTCTTTAGAGAGTGAGTTCTCGAGGATTCTCAACTACTATTACTGATAGAACACCATTACTATGGTTGTCAATTTGCTAACACTTACATTTTCATAATCTCGTCACAACTCACTGATCTATGAGAAGACCAAAAAATGTACGACTTTCTGGACTCTATTACAGATCTCTACTCTCTCTCCACACTATAGTTTGGAGAGATTTTAAAATGAATTCGCACCCAGATATAGTTTATATATCCTAACGTGTTAAATAAAGCGTTATAATATGCAGAGACAAACTAACTGATATCAACCGCTATACTTCCAGGCAAAATAACATCTTCTTAGTAGAAGGCTCATTCCGAGTCTATCTCTCGCTGGAGAATCACTAAGTGCATGAGTAGCTTGTATATTTTTTATTCTCATCTTAGATATCAACATATAATGTAATATTACACAAGAGAGAGGAGTGTAACTGGAGTAAGAGCTCTGAGAGCCTATCCCAGCGACCGAGAACATCTTCTGAAACGGTATGAAATAAGAGAGTTAGCTCCGGAGTGAAGCTAAGAAAGAAAAAAATATTAAATTAATATCAAATATCAAACAGAAGTGTTGTTATATAGCATCGATAGATTAGTAGAAAATATTGTAAAACAGAGAGAAGTTAAAGGAAGAAAAGAAAGAATATGAGTCATTTAATTTATGATGATACTAGTAATTGTTAGGAATAATGGATGGAAGCCGTGGGTCAGAGAAACGTAAGGCGAGAGAGAGTGAGTATTAGAGAATATGGAGGTAGGTACTAGTCTACAAAACTTAATGAGATTTATAGATTGATAGACATAAGCTCATATATACACACACCAGGACACACACTATTGCATTGAATAGAAACAGAGTAATCATGTCTGACCATCCGTAGCGAGATATTATATCACCACTGTATTATACGATGACGCCAATAACTCGACGCGCCTAAGACATGTTTTGAAGAATCACTGTTGATGAAAATCTAAAGATAATAGTGAGGTATGTCTCACTCACTCAATATTTAGTAAATTAATGAAAAGGCTCGAACTTCACTTCCATTTCAGGAGGATCAGTGTGGCATATCGTTATTTGTTATGTAAAGTTATATAGTGTACTTATTAAAATTAATTGAAAAGAAGTTATAAATGGAAGACATTTTATTAAGGCTACTAATGACACATTTGAGGACCGAAATCAAATATCACAGAAACTTATGTAGAACACCTGAGAGAGACTATTTATAATATATAAGTTTAAAAAATGAGTATGGTATAACAATCATACTCATAAAAAATATCAATTAACAGAAAATTCATTTAAAGGAATAAATCAAAGAGATAATAAGGTTACTTTAGAGTAAAGAAAAGTTAGACTCAATCAAGATAAACGAAACTAAATTCAAAGATATTATTTATGTATCGTATTTATAT
>JABUQX010087652.1:0-5000 GCA_015478945.1 Trachelipus rathkii
ATATATATATATATATATATATATATATATATATATATATATATATATATATATATAATATATATATATATATATATATATATATATATATATATATAATATATATATATATAGTAGAAACAATAAAGAAATCATAATAAAATATTAAATGTTCCAAGTTAATCGCTATAGATTAATATTAATCCTACTAACCAAATAGAAAAATTCTGAAAGAGATCAATTGTAATAATGTAAAAAAAGTTAAAATCGGTGAATAATTTTTTTCATATAAATGAGATGTTAATCCATTATGATAAAAACACATTTATAAGATTTATAAATTTGGTGAAAAAAAAATCTCGTAAATTGATTAGACTGATTTTTGTGTAAAAGAAAAGAAAAAAAAGGACGATTATAATAAGCATAAATTATTTATTTATTTATTTATTTATTTATTTATTTATTTATTTATTTATTTATTTAAAAAAATAAAAAAAAAAAAAGATGAAATTTAAAATTTGTTCATTTTCTAACTATGATGTTTAAAATAATGCAATATCTAGTAACATAAATATAAAGTTTATAAATATTTGTAAATCATTTTCAAGTTTGTGATACCTTTGAAAATATTTTAACAATTTTATTTTATTTTATTTCTGTCGCTTAAGAAATTAGCCTATCAAATTTCCGTTTTAAAATATAAAGATTAAAAGCAAAGAATAAAAAAATTAACAAAAAAATAAAAAATAAAAAAAAATAAAAATCTCTGAGAGAAATAAGAAGTAAGAAGAATTTATTAGACACTCTGTAAGGTGTTTAGAATAAGTAGTGAGGGAATATAAATTGTAGAATCAATAGGCTTATAAATTATGCAATAAAACTTTCAGAGCAAAGTTAATAAATACATTAGAAAACGTGTCGTGATATATATATATATATATATATATATATATATATATATATATATATATATATATATATATATATATATAAGAGTATATATATATATATATATATATATATATATATATATATAGAGAGAGAGAGAGAGAGAGAGAGAGAGAGAGAGAGAGACAGAGAGAGAGAGAGAGAGGGCGAATACACAATACTTTTCAAGATTTTCGAATTCGAAATCGTCTTTCATTACTGTTATAAGGCCAAATTAATTGTTACACATCCATTGAGGCACTGAACCGTTGTTTTAAGTTGGTTAATTTGTGTTCGGAGAAAGTGAAAGTTCCTTCCAGGATTGACAAGAAAGACTCTTGTTTGATGAGAAGGTAAAGAAAAGAAAATGATGATGACCTATCTTCAGATTGATTAATTTGTTTAGCTTTGTGGGAACGGCGTTTGGCAAGATTTTGTTAGACTATATGAAAAAATCACAGATGAGCAAATTAGTAAAAGGGGGAAAAAACAAATTTCTGAAGGAAAAGAATTGTGTGGTTTAAAATAATTATTTTGAGAATGCTGCTTGAGAAGATCTTTTTTATGTAAACTTCAAGGACTTGGATAAGTTATTTAGTATCTAAATAGAAAAAAGCTACGAGTTGAAATGGAAGACTTTGGAATTTAAAAGGAAAATAGAATTCCAGAAAAATAGGAGATCGTGACTTCAGAAAAAATGCTCAAATTGTGTTGCATTTTGTTTAAATAATATTTTCGTGATTGTTTAGCGTTAAAATGAATGGTGTAAATGGTGTAAAATTAAATGAAAGAGAGAAGGATTATTCATTAGCGAGTTATTATATATAAGCATAAGTATTATATATAAGTGTATATATGTTATAGGGTGGTATATATATATTAGTATTATAGTTTTAGTGGGTATTATTTATTGAGTAGTTACTTATTTATATATATAGTATATTTATGATATTTTTGTTTTTTTTTAGTATAGTATATTTATATATTGTTAGTAAGCGGTTTGTAGATTAGGTGTATGTAATTGTATTGTGTATATTATATATATATAGTAATAGGTTGAGGCTAGTTAGGTTAGGATTATTTCATATGATTATTTAGTGTTGTTAGAATATGTATAGAGAATTCACGTGGTGGGTTTTATAGCCATTAAATGTCTAGTGTTATGTGGGTTATAGCAAAATAAGGTTAAATCTTGAGTTGCTTTTTAATATTGCGATAACAGACCTGCATGAGGAAGAAATGGAAGAATTTATGGCTTCGATAATTCGAGGAAGTTCACGAGGAATGAAAGCTGGAGCACAGAGAAGGGCTAGAAGTAGAGCACTGTGATGAGGGAGGTGAAAGAGCAATGGGAGAGGTATGCAGAGGGTAAAGAGAAAGGCGTTATTTGGTGGTGAAGAGGAGAAGATTGGAGGAAACCATTAATATATTGTAGGTTTCGTGTGTTAGAATAGATAGTGATGGGAGAAGTGAATAGCATGATAGGATATGCCGTTCATTTTTTAAGAAGGTGAGACCGCACTGACAGTAATTAGGAGAGATTTCAAAAATGGGGTTGATATAGTTATCAATTTATATGTAGTGAAAGCGAGTAATTTTTGAAATATCAATACACGTGGTGCAACGTGGGTGATGTTACTTGTATTAGATGGTCTGAATAGAGACGCTAAATGCATTAGAAATGGACAAATAACATTAGTTGAAATGTTGTGTGATAATTGACTTTATGGGTATAAAGGAGGTGTTTGTTTGTGGTGTGATAAGAATAGTGAAATGATTGATATAATGTTATGGTATATTAGGCGACCTAGATTGTAGGTTGATGAGGTAGGTTTGGTGTGTGGATAGAAGTAAGTTTTCTAGTGTGGTGGGTATAGTGGTTGATATAGGTGGTGGGGTTTTTTTTGTGTGAGAATATCTCTTAAAAGAACATTTAGGTGTTTGTTTGGCAGAAAGTTTATTATGTTGATGTTATGTGGAGCGGTATGTGATGATTATGCAAGGTGGACCTGGAAAGTGATGATAGGATACTATAGCGTCTGGCTCATAGAAAGAGGGACTATGAAATGGAGGAGCAAGAGAGAGGTATGATTTGTAGATATATATTGGATAGTGGTTGGTTTGTGGTTGGGTTTTGTAAATTGCTGAAAAGAGGGTTGTGGAAAGAGTGGATGTATAATTGAGTGAGAGCTATCATGAAAAAGAAGTTGAGCTCTATCCTTCGTGGTCTGCCTCTGTGTGTTAATAGAGCCACTGGTATTTGATTATATATATTAGTAGGCTATTTATTTTTAGGGGTATGTATATTGTCAGTTGTGGTGTGAGTACTGAGGTAGTTTTGAGTTTTATATAGTGTTATGTTGGTTGATATTGGATAGTAGTGTGTGATGTGGTAATTATTGTGGTAGTAGGGTGGTTATGATTTATTAGTGGTTGGTATATATAGGTATTGATAGTATGTAGTATTTTAATATATGTATGTATAATATATATATAGATAATAATAGATTATATATATATATATATATATATATGATAATAAATATATATATATATATATATATATATATATAATATATTATAAGTTATATTATATTATTTATATTATATATAATATATTATGATATTATTATTAGTATATATTATTTATATTAATGGATATATTGTGCTTACAACGGCTCCCAGAAGGGTCAATGACCGCTCAGCTGTGCCATCTCTCCGTCTGTCATTTTTCTCTTCTATCCTCCTATGACGTCCCTATTGTCCATTCCATGTCTTCTTCAGTATGAGTGGTCCTTCCAACAACAGCTCTCGCATCACTATATATATTATATATATATACTATATAAAGTTTGTTGGTTTATTATATATATATATAAGAAACAATACCCTAAAAAATAAAGGTAAATTATATTATAAAAGACATTGGTTGCCAACCTGGGTGGCCTGGCGACCTGTAGAGTATATGTATACTATATATATAGGTGGGTGTGTGGGTATAGGTTGGTTGAGGTTGAGTGAGTTGTTGTTTTGCTTGGTGTTGGTTTTAGTGTATTTTTACGTGTATGGTTATACTGGTGACTGGGTGTGCGTTATTATTAGCGTTGTGATATGTAGTGCAGTATTAGTATATTAGGAATAGTTGTATGTATGTGTTGTGCTGTTAGTATGTTTTATTGCGTTATTTATAGCGTATATAGTATAGTTAGTTATATTATTTCATATAGGTTATTATTATCTGGGGTTAGATGGTGGTGGTTTGTTGATATATAGTTATATTATATAGTTATTTAATAGTATATATATATTATAAATTGATGACTGCTTGGTCTGGTTGTTGTTTGTGTTTAGTCTATATAGCTGTGGGATCGGTTAGCCTTGGTGCATGTTTGGGGGGGTTTTGTAGAATATACTTTTGGGACAGTTTTTGCTCTTTATAAAATAATTTAATTCGTTCAATTTAAGAGTATTATTTGTCTGCAACGTATAATTTGGTGCATAGATATGCTATTTTTGTATATCGGTGAGCAATAGTGGATTAAATTGTATTGTTATTTGATATCTTGGGTTGGGTGTTTCTAAATTTCTACATTTGATCAGTATTTTACCATATTCCAGATATTTATATGCGTAATTAGTATGTATTTTAGTTATATTATTTTGAGTTATGTATAGTATATATTATGTTATGGTTATGTAGTTATAGTATATAGTTGTTTGAGTGTTATTGATACTAGTATTGTATATAGTGTATATAGTATATAGTATATATAAGTGTATATAGTATATATATATATATATATATAATAGGTATGTATACATAATGATATAATACGGGTGTGCAAGACTTTTCCTGACAAATTGAAAGGGTAAGATAGGTACATGTTTATGTTGGGGAAATACGTTTTTAGTTGAGAATGGTGAACATTGTCTCATTCTTCCCGAGGGCTCCCCAGAGGGAGGTATGGCGGATTAGTTGGGAGATGACGTGCGCAGACCGACATGTTTACTATTATGGGTGTATGAGTGCCCGGGCCGCTATACTGTGGTAGCAGTTACACGTCTGCCCATGGTCTTTACGTTATAGTGTGCGA
>JABUQX010087652.1:10000-12164 GCA_015478945.1 Trachelipus rathkii
AAACATTATCGATAATAATATAATAATAATAATAATATAATAATAAATAAATAATATAATAATAAATAGATAGATAAATATTA
This sequence comes from Trachelipus rathkii, assembly GCA_015478945.1. Classification (NCBI taxonomy): domain Eukaryota; kingdom Metazoa; phylum Arthropoda; class Malacostraca; order Isopoda; family Trachelipodidae; genus Trachelipus; species Trachelipus rathkii. Next base: position 10,084 of record JABUQX010087652.1, read on the forward strand.
TATATATAATTAATAATAATAATAATAATACATAATAATGGCTACGATCTATATCGTAATAATTAATTAATAATATAAAAATAATAATAATAATATAATAATAATAATAATGAATAATAATAATAATAATAATAATAAAATAATAATAAATAATAATAATAATAATAATAATAATATATAATAATAAGAATAATATAATATAGGTAATAATAATAAAATATTATAGATAATAATAAATGAAATTAATAATGCATTCATATTAAGAGTTATATTTACAATATTACAATAATAATAATAATAATAATAATATATAATAATATAAAACATAATTAATAATATAATAATATAATAATTATAGTAAATATATAATAAAAAATAATAATAAATAATAACTAATAATAATAATATATCAATTAATAATAAAATAATAATAATATAATAAATAATAATAATAATGAATAATAATAAAATAAGTAATTAATATAAAAATAATAATAAAATAATAATAATAATAATAATATCAAAATACTTTATTCTGTCAATGGTATTTATTACATAATACTTATCATTAAAATAAGCAATTTAATATAAAAAAAATACATTGACGTGAAATGGGCATCTGAGGGGACGTTTTCGTTCTTTGAGCCCATGAAGTACGATCTTCCTATTCAAGTTTTAGTATTAGGTAAAGAAATCATACTATTAAATCCAGTCACATATAAATATGAAATAATAATCAAATAATGAATAAAATAATAATAATAGATAATAAATAATAATATAATAATAATAATTAATAATAAATAATATATATATATATAATGAATAATAATAATAATAATAATATAACTAATATAATAATAATATGTAATAATAATAATAATAAATAATATAATAATAATAAAATATAATCAATATAAAATAATAATAATAATAATATATAATGAAATAAAAATGATGAATAATAATAATAATAATACATAAATAATAATAATATATATTAATAATAATGAATAATAATAATAATTAATATAATATATAATAATAATAATAATACTAATAATAATAATATTAATAATAATAACTAATAAATATAATAAAATAATAATAATAAAATATAATAATAATATAATAATAAATAATAGAATAATATAATAAATAATAAAATAATATATATAAATGAATAATAATAATAATAATAATAAGATAATAATATGAATAATGAATAAAAAATGGTAATAATAATAATAAACGAATAATAATTTAACAAATAATAAGAAATAATACTAACTAATGTAATAAAATACAAAAACACTACTATTACTACTACTACTACTTATTAGTAGTACTTCTATACTACTACTACACTACTAATCATAATAAATAATAAATAATAAATAATAATAATAATAAATAATAATAATACTAGTAAATAATAATAAATAATAATAATAATAATATATAATAATAATAATAATGTAACAGTATCTCAATACATAATAAATAATAATAATTAATTAATAATATAGTAAATAAGAACAATAATAATAAGATCATGATAATGATAATGATAATAATAAGATGATAATAATATAATATAATAATAATAATAATATAATAATAAAATAATAGATAATTAGATATAATAATAATAATAAAAAATAATAATAATTAATAAAAATAATAACGATTAATCCCAGACTACACTTCTATGTACTACTTTTACAACTGAATACTAAATAAAAAACAATAATAATATATAATAATAATGAATAATAAAATATAATAATAATAATAATAAAATAATAATAAAATAATAATAATAATAATATAATAAATAATAATAGATAATAATAAAGAATAATAATAATAAATGAATAATAATAATAATAATAATAATAATGAAATATATATATAATAATAATAATCAATAATAATACCAATATCATAATAATAATAATAATAATGAATAATAATATAATAAATAAAAATAAACTAATAATAATAATCATAATAAATAATAATAATATGTAATAATAATAATGAATAAATAATAATAGATAATAATAATAAAATATTAG
>JABUQX010087653.1:0-2500 GCA_015478945.1 Trachelipus rathkii
TATTTATATATATATATATATATTATTATATATTATTATTTTACTTTACACTTTTTTCCAGCTTGAGCGGGGTAGTGGTATGTACAGCCTCTCTCATTCACACTTCCTCTCATCTCGCCTCACCCACCTCCTCCACCCCACTCTATCTCTCACCAACACCACCCTCTTTCTCCCTCATCCCTCCCTCCTCCAGCATCTCCTTTTATTCCATCCATCCACCCTCCCTTCTTGGGTCTCCCTTCCTCTCTCCTTCCTATCCCCTCCGCCTCCCAAACTCTTCTAACCACTCTCTGTTCCTCCATTCTCACTAGATGCCCATACCATCTTAACATTCCCTTTTCCGCTCTTCCCACCAACCCATTCCTCCAATCACATCTCTCCCTCACCACCCTATTCCTAATCCTCTCCTTTCTGCTAACAAACCGCTCTAAACCCCTTCATCTCAAATACTTCCCCAACTTCTTCCTGACCTGGTATTCAACCTCTTAATGTTTCCTTACACCTATACAACACCTGCTGGTACACAAATTTTCAAATATACTTATCTTAACTTTCTGTGATAAATCCCCCCTTTCCATAATTCCCTCAGACCACTCAAAGCTCTCATTCCTTCTCCCACTCTATGTTCTATCTCCCTCCTTCATCCCCCCCCCTTACCCAAGTCCATCCCTAAAATATCTTAAAATCTTTACTTCTTCCAATACCACACCCCCTACTCTAACCTCCCCTCCCCCCCCTCTCTTTCCTCCTCCTCAAACACTCACACTTTACTCTTACCGATTTATTTTAAGCCCCTTTTGTCCACACATTCTCTCAAACTCCCCCACCAAATACCTCAGCCCTTCCGCGTTCTTCGTATGGGGCAGTATCGTCCAAACAATATCATGTTCACTCCCTCTATCATTCCCATTCATCAATTCCACCCCCCCTCCCCTCACCATTCCCCTGCAAACACTCTCCATAAACAAATTGAAAAGCCACGCGACATTACACACCCCTGCCTCAACCCCCCCTCACCACCCCAAACATCTCACTCCTCTCCTCCTAACACTCTCACACATATTCTGCTATTCCTATAAAAGGCCCCAATACCTTTACCTAATTTACTCCCCCACTCCATTTTTCCAACACCTCCTCCTTTTCACTCTATCATATGCTTTCTCAAATCTAAAAACACCCATACACTTTCCTTTTCCTCTCTATACTTTTCTCCACCAGCATCTTTAGTGTAAACACTTGTCCACACACCCTCTTCCCTCCCTAAATCCCCCTTGTTTGTTCTTCCCCCATTCTCTCCTCCGTTAAACCTCTTCTCACTCTCTCAATCAGTATTCTCCTACACTTTCCCTACCACACTTAGGCTTAAAAGACATATACCTCTATAATTCCCACATTCCATCCTATCCCTTCCCTTATACAGGGGGACCAAACAACCATCCTCCCAATCCTGTGGTACCTCACCATTCCTCCAACATATATTATATAACCTATACAGTCATTCCTCCACCCCTATACCTCCCTTCTGCAACATTTTCATTCTCACACCATCCAGACCAGGACTTTCCTTTTTTTCCTTTATTCAAGGCCCTAATAATTTCCATTTGTATTTCATCCTCCCCTCCTCCCCCATCTTCACCCCCCAACCTCACCTCTTGCAAATCTTCCTCCTCCCTCCCCACCCACTTATTCAATAATCCAATTAAAATACTCCCCAATTCCTCTTTCCCTCTCTCACCCTCTTTCCTCTCTCCCATTCACTCCCCCATCTCCCTCTCCCTTAATCCTCTCCCCAACCCCTCCTTCCCCCTTCTTCCTTCCTCCATCTTCTCTTTTGCAGAACATCTTACTCCTGATTCAAATTTTTCTGTCACTTTTCTACACCATTCCCTTATCTTTTGCTCTTCTCTTCGTCCTCTCCACCGTCCTCTTTGCTTCCACTCTAACCCTTCTACATTCTCCCAGTTTTCCTCCTCTCCCCTCCTCTACTTCCCAACCATTTCACATAAGCTTCCTTTTTCCTTTTCACCACCTCCTTTACCTCCCTCCATCATTCACTCCCTTTCCTTCTGCTTGCACCAACCCTTTTTACTCCACATACCCTTCTAGCCTCTTCACATACTGCCTCTTTAAATCTCATCCACTCCCCCTCCACCTCCCCAATTCCCGTCCCTCTCACCTCTCTCCACCTATCCTCCATACCTCTCCTAAACTCCCCCTTACACACTGTCTCCTCCAATTTTTCCACCTTTATCACTTCTACTCTCCTCTTTTCTCCCCTTTCCCTAACCATCATCTCTCCTCCCACCCTTATCCTTGCAACCACCAAATAGTGATCCATATCCCCTCCCGGCCCCTCTGGGTAAATACATTTACATCTAGCAATCTGCCTCTATCCTTCCCATTTACACACACATATAATCCAGTACTGCCCTCCCCCCCGTTATCTCACCCTTCCATGTATACTTATGATTCTCACTTTTTTGAACCAAGTATTCCCACT
>JABUQX010087653.1:10000-15000 GCA_015478945.1 Trachelipus rathkii
ATATATATATATATATATATATATATATATATATATATATATATATATATATATATATATATGTCGTATATCTGAAAAAATACACTTAAATAGGCAAGGTTTATATATATATATATATATATATATATATATATATATATATATATATATATATATATATATATATATATATATATATATATATATATATATATATATATATATATATATAGCTAACGAAAACATCGAAAACATATTTTAATAATTATAATACGTACCTATTTATTTGTATGAAAAGCTTGTTTTCATTATATTTACCAAATACTTAATTTTAAATCACATTCCAATTGAGTAATTTCTTAGGCCTATCATTTTTTTTAAAATAGAGCTCTCGTTTTATAGATAAGTTTTAAAGCGTTTTTTCTTTAATATAAAATCTACACTTACTCCATTATGCATTATTTCACTTAATTTTATGTATATAATGCTAAATACCACTTAAATAAAGTTATATAAAATTAATATTCAATATCAGAGCAATCAGACTCATTCGATGCAAAAATTTCAAAGAAACTGCCACAAGCCACATATTTCGTACATATTTACGGGAAGATCGAGAACGAAAGATTTCATATATATTATCGATTATTTTATCGATTATTATAGGTAGGACAGACTAGCCCGCTCCATTATAAGTTGACGTAGGAAATGACGTCATTCGTCCGCGTGGGTAAAGAATTTTACTATTAAGATCAGAGTAGGAGCGAGAATTTCTAAATGAATTCAATTATTATTATAGCTATTATTATTGTGGTTGTTTTTCTTTTAATTTATAATGCAAAATAGCTTCTTTTTTAACTTTTATATAAAATTTTAATAATTTAGTATACTTTTACAATTTAATTTCAATTATTTAAAACCTAAAAAATATTGGGTAGGAGCTACCTACCCGGCCTACCCTATATATACGCCCCTGATATATATATATATATATATATATATATATATATATATATATATATATATATATATATATATATATATATATATATATATATATATATATATATATATATATTCTACCCTATACAATATATATATATATATATATATATATATATATGGCCAGCGTCCCGAATAGCTGACACCTGTATTTAAAAAAACTACGGTAGCTACATAAAAACTGAATACATTTTTGAAATCAGCGAACATTTTAATGCAGGAAAATGAAGAAATAAAATGAAGTGCGATAAAAAAAAATAATAATAATAAATAGGTTTTGATGTACGATAATTCTCGCGCTCCCGCAAATGTCTCCCAATATTCTCTTTTTAATGCTAATGCGAATACACACACACACACCAACACACACAAACTCTATGATACATAGATGTTCTAGGGAAATAAATTTTTTTTGGTGACCTGACCTGACCTGACCTGACCGAATCTAACCTAACCTAACCTAACCTAACCTAACCTAACCTAACCTATATAATTTGTCATTTTTTAATTTTTATTTTTTAATTTTTAATTTTTGCAAGAAGGAGGAGGAGGTGTCTCGCTTCCATAAGAAGTCCCAAAATGCCAGGCGTAAGATGTTATTCAGGCGTATTATTTTTATTAATTTATTAATAATTTTAATTATTTTATTAATAATTAATAAAATATTTTTCTTTTCCGGCATTAAAATGTTCGCTGAATTCAAAAATGTATTCAGTTTTTGTATTTATATCTAGTTTTTAGATACATGTGTCACATATTAGAGACACTGTTATATATATATATATATATATATATATATATATATATATATATATATATATATATATATATATATATATATATATATATATATATATATATATATATATATATATATATATATATATATATATATATATATATATATAGAGAGAGAGAGAGAGAGAGAGGAAGAGAGATTTTATCCTCCTCTCTGACCACAGATTGAGGGAGAGGTGCGTAATACACAGTTAGAGTAAGAGCAGCGGTCTCAAAACTTTTAGATCGCGTACCCTAAAGACAGAAAATATTTCTAAGTTGTACCCCTATAAGCCTATAATATATATATATATATATATATATATATATATATATATATATATATATATATATATATATATATATATATATATATATATATATATATATATATATATATATATATATATATATATATATATATATATAAACTCGCTGACAAATTTAATGCATCACCCATAATATAATGTAAACTCTTTCATTTTTGGAAATGTAGAGCTAGGGTTTGGTTTTATTTGGGTTATACCTAACTTCGGAGTGTATACCGTATGTAACTACACCGTGTATGGAACTAAATGGCATAATAAAGACAACCAACCAAATTACGAAATCTCGAAAGTACGTTCATAGGAGAACAAGATGGCAAGACACCAACCAACTAACGAAACAAACCCTATGCTGTAAGTCGTAGCTTGACAAAGACTGTCACAATGGAAAGACATCGTCAGAGAAGAGGAACATGCCATAGGAGTTATCACACTGTCGGAATCAGGCCATTCACAGGTGGCTCAGCAACTCGGGGTAAACCAATTGACGGTCAGTCGAATTCTTCGTTGGTTCAGGAAAGACTGGCAGCAACCATAGACGACATGGTCAGGGTCGCCCGGGGCAACGTCCGAGAGAGATGACAGATTCCTCCGTCTGCCAGTGCTTCGCGATCGTTTCCAAACAAGCGTACAGCTACAACACAGGCTCCATGAGGTCAGACGTGTGCCCATTTCTGAGCGTACAATGAGAAGACGACAGAATGAACGTGGAGTACGTATTACAAGGTCTGCCATCGGCCCTCTCCTGATCAGGGAGCATCGGGTTGCAATTTCATTTTTCACAAGCGTATGGAGATTGGACACTCACAGATGAGTCGAGGTTCACACTACATGGACCAGATAGACGTCAGCGAATTTGGAGACATGCAGGTGAGCACTTTTCTGTTTGCAATATCTTCCATGGATTCCTTTTGGAGGTGACTCTGTGATGGTGTGGGCAAGCATTTGTTTGGGTGCTCGCACGGCATTTCATACTGTGAGCAGAGGAACGCTAACGGCTAAAAGGTATGCGGAAGACATCCTCAAGAGTATATAGTGCCTTTCGCGTCCTTCATTGGCGTCCATTTTTTTGTTACTCCATGACAACGCCACACAGCACACTGCACAGGTCGTCCAACGGTACCTACAACAGGTAGGGATCAGACTCCTGGCCATTTCTGCGAGGAGCCCGGACATGAATCCCATTGAACATGTTTGGGATTTGTTGGGTAGGCGTGTTCGAGCCCGTGAACATGCTCCGTCCACACTCAGGGAGCTTGCAAACGCTTTGACAACATCCCGCAGGAGACCATCTCCAAGATCATTTCATCAATGCCGAATCGCTTGGAGGAAGTTGGAAGGGCCAGAGGGGGTACAGCCCATTATTAGACACCTTTATGCTGCATTTCACATTGTAATTTGTAGAATATTGTTGTTGATTAATAAAATCATCATATCCATATTTTTTTTGTTTTCTTTATTATGCCATTTAATTCCCTACACACTGTCGTTACATACGGTTTATACATTTATAACCCTGTGCAACACTCCCAATATGAAAGTGTTTAAATTATATTTATGGGTGATGCCTTAAATTTGCCCGCGTTTATATATATATATATATATATATATATATATATATATATATATATATATATATATATATATAATATATATATTTATATACAATATATATATATAAAAAAAAATATATTTAATATATACTATATATATATATATATATATATATATATATATATATATATATATATATATATATATATATATATATATATATATATAATATATATATATATATATATATATATATATATATATATATATATATATATATATATTACACACTACTTGATAAAGCACACACACGCGCGAGAGAGCGTGAATCTAACTTCTTTGAGCGTACCCCCAGAGTATCACTCTGAGTACCGAGGTACGCGTACCCCACTTTGGAGACCACTGAAGTAGAGCATGACTCAAGTCGATAGGAAAGCCTCCCTATACCCTTAAATGAGAGCCCGTCGGAAAAAAAAATTCCCCCTAGGTTTTCACGACACCACACCAGACTCCCACTGTGGTATCTCGTCAAGTTAAGGATTCATCCCCTGGGCCAGTCCCACAACCATATCCCCCCTCACAAAACCCCTCCATTCAATCCTATTAGACATCTTCTGCTCGGATCTATCAAACTCACATTCGTTTCCTTCAGACATTCCTTTCCTATAGTCACAAAATCCACTCTTTCTTCGGTCTCCCAGCCGGTCGATTCCCCCCCAGTACACTCACCACTATACATCCGCTTAACCAACTGACAATCATCCATCCTTTCCATATGACCAAACCATCTTAATGCACTTTCGTTTATTCTCTCATTTACGCCTTTCTTCTTCACACCACACCACACCACACCACACCACACCACACCACACCACACCACACCACACCACACCACACCACACCACACAACACAACTCCCTAGCACGTTCATTCCTCATTTTATCAATTCTTCTCTCACTTAACACCCCCCCTTCCCCCCCCGAAGATTATCCATCTGAAAAGATTGGATCTTAAATCTATACTTCTTATTCCACACTAGTTTCACCTCCATACATTTTACACAGGTAACAGCATACCCATATGCAGAACCTTAGCACGCCCAAGACTAAGTTCCTTTGCATTTTGTATTCACCAGTATAAGCATATTCAAATAGTATAAGTATATTCACCAGCCACCTTCTTACTTTTCACAACTTTCCTACTTCACTTTCCTACACTCCATAACTTTCCTACTATGTATATATTATATAATATAATAATAATAATATAATATAATAATAATAATATATATATATATATATATATAATAATATAATAATAATAATATATATAACAATCTATCACTATATGTATATAAAATGA
>JABUQX010087654.1:2500-5000 GCA_015478945.1 Trachelipus rathkii
TGTATGTAGGTAGAGTTTGTATACATAGATTCTTATATTTTATTTATAGAAAACCTGTTTCATTATTAAAGTTTTTGAAAAACATTTTGTTTTCCGAGGAAAAGTTTTTAAATTTTTTAATAGAAACACGTTTTTGTTGACCCAAAAGCAGTAAAGCAGTACAGCAAACCCCATTGGGTACCCCACCCAACCCACTGTTCATCCCGTGTTTTACTGCTTTACTATACTGATTTACTGTTTTAAGTCCTAGCAAAACACGCATTTTCATGAAAATAACACTCGTATAACAGTTATAACATTGATGAGTAGTAGTAGTAGTAGTAGTAGTAGTAGTAGTAGTAGTAGTAGTAGTAGTAGTAGTAGTAGTAGTAGTAGTAGTTGTGAATAGATAATATATTAGTTTTATTCAAACGTATACATTTATATTATTCTTTTTCTAAACTTTGAACTTGGACTTGATTAAATATATTTAAATAGTGTTTCCTTTTTAGCTTGAAAAGAAGAATTTAATATTATCTTTTCTGATATCTTCTATCAATTGATATTTTTGACGTGAAACTTTACCCCCGTGAATGCTTAGTAAACATATCCCATTTATTATTTCGTTGAAAATAGTTGACCTTGGCCACGTTTTAACACCTCGTAAGGTACTAAACGACATTTCAATTGTGCAAGTAGTTATTGGAAATGTGAGAAGTGCTTTGATAGCTTGTGCAACTGCTGGGAAAAATGTGCAATGATTTTGTAGTAATGTACTGTAACTCATTTTCTCATCTATTTGTCCCTATCCGATTTCTTCCAGGAGTTAAACCAAGATTCTGCTTCACCAATTAGGTTGTCAATGTTATATTCATTTATAATGAGTTCAATTTTTTTTTTAAATATTCTAATTCGGTTAATTTTCTTATTTTAACTGGGTGCAAAATGCAAAGAAATTTATAGATGTTGAATTGTGTTACGAAAATTTGATACTCAGAAATAGAATGAGAGAATCAAGATAAGGTATATAAATAGTGAACCTCTGCAGCAACTCTCAACAGAACTTTTTGATGTCACTGAGGCTGGGATTCTTATGGATACTGTACGTGGTAATGAAAATACTTCACAAAAATACATATATATTTTTTAAATTTCTTTAAAAAGAAACTGCATTATTTTCACTTCTATCAGTTTTTAAAATATTTAGAAGTTTTTTTTTTATTTGACAAAGAAACTCATCCAAATTTATTACTTAGTTTGAAGAATATATGCTACAGGCTCCAAATATTAACTATATTTCGTCATGATTTTTAAACAGATGAGAAACAGTGGCTTGCGTTACATCTGGATCAGATGAGATATTGAGATCTAAAAATCTAGGGGGGGCCATGGCCCTACCCTGCCCCTCCATAACGGCGCCCATATATATATCTATATTATAGACTATATATATATATATATATATATATATATATATATATATAATATATATATTATATATATATATATATATATTTATATATTATATATATATATATATATATATATATATATATATATATATATATATATATATATATATATATTATATATTACGCTAACTATAATTGGAAAGACTGCTGACTCTGGCGACGCTTCGGCTTCTGCCATTAAGGTGGGAGCTGTAATCGATGATGGGATGAGCAGGTCATTCCTTCTTCGACTAAATCTTTCTCTCCTCATAATCCCATGGTTCGAGTCGTGCCTTGTTCTCTGGCCATTCCAGGCGTAGAGAGCAGCGCTTATCGGGGTGAAAAATTCCTCGCTTCTCCTAATTCACTCTCGCTAATTTTCATTCAGGCTAGAAATCGTTGTAGGGATTATTTTTGGTCGAGCAAGGCGGGCTTTCATCAACGGAAATTGGGCTAACCTCCTTGATTCTCTTACTGACAAATCTTTCTGCCTCTTGCCAAAAATATCTCTAACAACTTCTGTAAATCTCCTTTTCCTCTGATTTATTCGATTTGATGGCTCTGTTGCTAACTCTCACAACTGAAAGGCCCAATCTCTTCGGCCTACCTATTATTCCTCTAACTCAAACCCTGGACGATTCTGGCATTCCCTTTCCTCCCTCCACCTTTCTCCTCTCAGGTGTCCTATGCCTTGCCTGTGATTACATTTGAAATCGGTTGCATGGGCTCCTGAGATCTAAGAAAGTTAGGAAATGCAAGTGTTCACGGATGGGATCCCTTCCCTTGATTTGAGGGAATGTTGCTTCTGAGCTCGATCCTGTCCTCGTTCAACTATATTCCTATGTCTCATACTAACACTTTCCCTCAGTGTTGGAAAGGGACGCACATGTCCAACCTGTTCCGGAAAAAGGAAGCCGCTCTGATCCTTCTATACTATATCGCCTATAGCCCTCACCTGTATTCTATCTAAGATCTTTGAACCCTTCTTAACTCTCACTTCTTTGATCATCTTGTAGCCCATTCCCTTCTCTCCAATCATCAGTATTGCTTTCGCGTTCGAGGTCTACTGG
>JABUQX010087654.1:10000-17004 GCA_015478945.1 Trachelipus rathkii
CATGAATAGGATAATGACAAAGCTCAGGAATAGTATGGGACAAGAAACTTTACATTCCTGTGTTAAAGTGTCCATTGAAGGTGATGAAGAGCCAACAGAAGAATTTATTGATCAAGTGATCAACAACTATGCTTCCAAAAAGACAAAACACATTCGTCTTATATATAATGTGAGTAAAAATTTTTAATTAACTATACTATATATATATATATATAATATATATATATATAATATATATATATATATATGAATATATATATTATAATATATATATATATATATATTTATATATAAGTTATATATATATTATATATATATATATTATAGTAGTATATATATATATATAGGTCTATTTACTAAAAAATACAACTTTGTTCAAATATTTTTTAAGAAAAATGTAACGTAATTTTCAATGATTTGAGGTAAATACATTAGTAAATATACTGGATTTTCAAAATGTAATTAATTAATATTAACAAAAATTAAATAAGAAATTGAGGAACATACATTTTTTTTGTGCTTCACACCTATTGTCTTTTAAAAATGAGTAGCTTAGGCCGTGCTTAGGCTATTTATTTCTCAGTTTAAATTTTATGAATGTATACGTAAAGTTTGTAAGAAACACCTTGACAATAAAAATTGATATTTGATATTTTATATATATTTAATGTGATATTGATCCGGGGTGGGCCTTCGGCCCCCCCCCTTCTATATCATCCCCGCCCCCCGTCCCCCGCAGAGCGGGGTGCACCGCTCGCAAGCTCGCGGTTCCGGGGGGGAGTTTTTTAAAATAAAAATAACCCATAAATTATAATAATATTTAATCGAAAATCAAATAATAAAATGAAAGAACTTAGGAAAAAAAATAAATTCCTATTAATAATAATAGATAATAATAATAGATAATAATAATAATATAATAATAATAATTAATATAAGAATAAGGGGAATAATTGATAATAATAATAATCATAAATAATAATAATAAAATGAAAGAAAGGCAATAATGATAAGCAGAATAAAAATAAAAAGGAATACTTAATATAATGAAACAATAATAATTAATAATAAAAAATCTTTGTTAATTTCTTAAAAATTAAAATGCCAAATAACGCTAATAATAATAGAAATTGCGCATAAAGAAAAGGCCGTGCGAGAGAGTTCGGTAAGTGTGTGAGTAAGCAACCCTCCGTAGTGAAGCGAGTCAACATCTTTTTAAAAAATGTCATATATATGTATTATATTAATTTAGTATATATATATATAATATATATATATATATATATATTTAAATATAATTAAATAAAATAATATATTTTAAAAATTTAAACCATTATTTCGTTTCTCCTCATTATAATACAGTTTGAAATTAGATTTAATATCTCGGCATTTATTTATATTTGTTTATTACATAATAATATATAAATATATAATATATATATATATATATATATTATAATATATATATATATATATAATAGTAAGAGTATTATATAGTATATATATAGTTATTATATAATATATATATATATATATATATAATATATATAGTATATATATATATATATTATATACTATTATATATTATATAAGATTATATATATATATGACATCATAATAATCATTATTATCATCAAGGGATGGCACGGAAAAAATCAATTGATTTATTTCAAACTGATTTTTTCACATTGATTTATGCTCCGCAAATTAATCTTATGACTTTTGTCGCTTTTTGATTTTTGTGCTTTTTATAATTCTAGATAAATATATTTCGGGTTTAGATTTTTTTAAGATATTAAGTGATTTTAACTTCGATCTAAGAAATACAAAAATTAGAAATAATAATTAAACTATAGCAAGGCTACTCTGTTATAAATTTCTTACATTATAATAATGTCAACAAAAGATCATAGTTTCCAAAACATGTTTTTTTATGTCTGATGTAATTATAGTTTTGTCATTATTTAAAATTAACACTCTTGTAGTGTTGCGCTTTTCATTGTTTCATAGACTATAAGCCCTATTTAAGATTTTGAACTCAGCATATTAGGGCATAGGGTTAAAATAATACTATATCGCAACGTTAAAAAAAATTTTTGTTTACAAGTTATACTTCTGCGTGGACGTCAAACGATTCTCAAAAATATCAAAAAATCAAAAAATCAAAAAATGATTTTTTTTCTCAAAAAGTCCAAAAAACCCCACCCTGATACACACACACACATATATAGGTAGTATATATATATATATATATTATAATTATATATATATAATATATATTATGATATATATATATATATATATATATATAGTATATATATATATATATAATATATAAATAATATATATATATAATATATAAGTATAATATATATATATAATATATATTATATATGTTCCACTCCCCCGGTATAGTGTAAGATCCCCCCGGAAAAAAAGTCTGAATTAAACACTCGTCTACACAAATCAAGTAAATCAATTAGATCTACGGAATGTCTCGTAATGAATACATGATTGGGAGCAGAGGTCGCGTCTCTTGCTCGGGACAGAGGTCGTTCTAGACCGTCCGTCGAAACACCTTCAGGATTTAGAAAGGATGACCCTTGCAAAATGGCTCATTTGGTGGCACAAGCGCCATCACAAAACAATGCTGGACCTACTTCCCTACCTTCGCAGGGAAACTAAGTATAAGGGGTGGATTTACACCCCTTGTTACAGAAAGTGCGTTTTAATCTAGTAGTTACCTCGGAAAATTTGTAAGTAAAAAGTAGTTTTAACTAATATATGAGCGTATTTAGGGAGGAAAGCTACCCCAACCAAACTCCGAATAAAATTGACAGACAGTATACGGTAAATGTTTGTACATTTTTGCATGCTAAAAAAATAATATACCAGGTGCATGTTCATTCAAGTGAAAATGCAACTAATGGCATAAAACCATCTGTTTTATGCGAGAGAGCTTCTCAGTTGAGTGAAAAATGAATCTTGGTATAGAGAAAATTTGATTTCCTCCGATAATAGTGTTAAGGGTAAGGATATGCATTATCAAGGTAGCTAAAAGTCAGTTATTGGGCTGGAATCTTTGGAAAAGTCAGGGCTGAAACCTTTAGTTCCAAGCCAAAATACTGCGATGCGGGTTGAAAATGCAGATTCTTGCAATGGATAATTGCTTCCCAAAGTTTTAAATGTAAACGAATGCAAAAATTTTGCAAATAACTGTCTCCTTCGTATATATGACGCTAATTCAAAGCAATTATTTCTGTTAGATACAGGGAGTTTCTTTTCTATTTTAAAGGCTTCAGCAGAACATAAGGAAAGACCCTATTCGCTTTCTTAACAGCTGCTAATGGAAGACAGATTAACATTTTTGATTGTATAACTAAAAAACTAAATTTCCTGCTGAAGCGGGACTATGAACATGTCTTTTTAATTGCAGATGTAATTGATAATATTTTAGGGATAGATTTTTTTACTAAAATATAAATTTAACCTAGGTTTTAGCTCAAATATTATAATTGATGCCAAAACTGGTCTTTCTTGTGAAGTCATTCAAGGGAATGATTCTGAAGCACTGCCCATAACAAATGATTTTAATTATATAAAATTAACCTTCCTAAACTCCCCTTCCGCGCCTTTCCTTTATACTTCTCTATTAGGTGAATATAAAATTTGTTTTGTACATTTTATATAAAATTTCAGAAAAAGTGTTAATGAGAGAGATATATATTATAACGTAATAAATCATCCCTGGCGGATAGCTGATCCAGGACAACTGCTCCTACACGTGTAATCAAAATAGATATGAAGATTAGTGTGGATAAAAGTGATATTAATTAATAAATGAATTTATGAATACAAATGGAAAATAGGCTTTACAAAATTCTCTTTCCCCCCGGACCCACTGAAGATACTCCTTAAAATGAATTAATCCATATAATTTAAAACGTTATGGTTCCCCCCAATTAACATTAAAAGTCGGCTAGAATCTCTACTGGTTTAATATTGAAGCTGAGATGCTTAGGACCGTTCTTTAAGGTTGATTTGAGAAATGTTTGACTTTTTTTTACAAGTTTTATTTCCTTACAGCTAGTTCAAAAAGTTTTTTAGGGTTCGGACCCCTGTCCTAAAGAAACAAAACAACAAGGCAATTAGAACAGGGGTAATCCTAGGTTATTACTCTGGACTCTTCCGCGGTCCGCAACATGGATTGGAGGACCTCCGTATACTCCTTCTTTTCTGCCACAAGAGGGGAAATGTAATATCACTAAACGAGCAAAACATCGGGGATATTAGAGGGTCCTTCTAGTACCAATAGTAGTAGCAAATGAATTTTATGTACATTGTGGGGAGGCCTTAACCATCAGTTATTAAATGTATATAAATTAATTAGTGGCATACAGCGGCAGAGTGGTTCATGAAAAGGATCCGCACTGCCCACGTGGCAGTAAATTCGCAGTTAAGCTTTAAGTAAGCGTCTCTGGAAGCAATTCGCCAACATTATGGAGTGAGGGCGGTCGCCTGATATAGGGCCTTGGGCATGTTAGTGCATGAAGAGTTCAGCGCATTAACAGTTACATTTGATATGAGTCCTCGACACAGTATTCAAAAGATTATATTTGGGACGGAGCTGTTTTATGTAAGTTGCATACAACACCAGGCAGGAAAAGGAATCCTCCCCGATATACTTCGGATAGAAGCAGCATTAATTTGATATGAGTCTCACGACATACACCTATACTACATATATATAACTCCAATACGTGCCTATTGTTTGTAACTTGGTGTGTGAGACTGAGGAGATGAGCAGAGAGAGCAGAGAGGAGGGAGAGAGAGAGAGAAAGACGAAGAAGGTCCCTTTAAACAAAGTATGCCAGCAAGAAGGAGTGGAAAGAAGACAGAGGAGAGAGAGAGGAGGAGAGAAGAGAGGAAGAGACTCGGATAGAGGTTATGTGTTGGTATATATAGGCGTTATGGAGGGAAAAAAGATACAGGGAGTGGAATTCATGCTTGAACGAAAGATAAATTGTTTTTTTAATATAATTTAGCATCAATATAGTAAATAGAGGATCTAGCATAGATGTCGGTATTTACTATATCTAACCCTAGCGGGCATGCACCTCACATAGCAGTTTGAAGAGAGGCCAAGCTGGGTAATAGTGAGCGCAGAGGTGAAAGACCAGGATCACCAGAAGAAACATGGAGCGGACGAGGAGCGAATATAGAATTGAATTTTTGTTGTGAGAAACGAACCTAAAAATAAATGAAACACGTTTTGTTTTAGTATCTAAAGAAGAACATATGATTGAGTAACACACTATCTATATACGTAGGTAATATAGAATGGAAGAACCATAAGGGTTACACGCCCGCATAGACATCGGATTTATTTACCGTAAATCTAACCCCTACAAGAAGAGGATAATGCGTGATACAGCATCTTCACATCATGAAAGCAGATTATGAGTTAGACTCCAGATAAAGAGGGTGGCGCGTTTCAGAAAATGTGACACATGGTGAGGTGCCGGGTAACATGTAGTTCCTTAGAGAATCGCGGATCATACGACTGGAATGAAGGGCGTGGAACAGGCCGACATAGAAAAATGAATACAGTACGTCTCGAGAGGGTCAGGCCAGTTCACTCACATTCTTGGCTACGCAGATCCTCGTCACACTCTCTCTCAGCAGGGATCTCTCTCTTCTCCTCATCCTCTCCTTCTCCCTCTCATCTCTCTCCCTCCTGTCTCATTCTCTCTCTCTCTCTCTCTCTCCATCTCTCTCTCTCTCTCGTCGCTCCTCACTCTCTCTCTCTCTCTCCTCTCTCTCGTCTCGTCTATCCCACTCTCAGTCATCTCTCCTACTCTCTCTCTACATTCACGGGTCTAGTCCAAAAAGAAGTTACAGAAACACAACCATTAAGGACCAAATTAGTTAATAATAATGTATTATAGGTGTCTGTGTGAGACGTCTCAATGATCAAATGTAATGCTGTGCTTTCCAATGCGAAAATGCAGTATATCGGGGAGGATACTTTTTTATTTACCTAGCTAGTGTAATGCATATAGACCATAAAACAGCTCCTACCCAATATGGAACTTTAATAATCTTTTGTATAAAACCATGTGTTGAGAACACTCATATTCAAATGTAATGAGGCTACATGCTTGAATTTGTGCGAAGCGATACTAATATGTCATATTGACGGCGAGAGAGCCTCGAACCGCGTAGCAATATATATTATAGCCGTCGAAGGTCTATCTCATTCGCGAACTGAGATGAAGGAGAGGCGAGAATATCGGACAAGCAGTTTTGTGCCACCATACGATGATGTAGGGTGTTCAGCGCGGTAATTGGTTCTGTCGTCGCATCAGACACCGATGAGGAGTAGGATGGTAGGATGGTATCACGCTTGCTATCATCTTAGCTACGCATGAATCGTATTGATAGGTAGCAGCCAGCTTTGTGCTACTTCCTCGGAGGTTGCATTCGACTAATATGATGCTTCCTAGAATCGTGTGTCCGCGCGCGATCACACGGAGCCAAGATAGTTCGGCAGCCAGGATAGGGTGAATACCTTCCCTTCCTTTCCCTCTTCCCTTTCTGTTTTTCCTTCCTTTCCTTTTCGTCCTTTTCCTTGCTCCTGCCTGTGTCATTGCATATACATAATAAAACAGCTCCTCCCTAGCCCCAAATGAATAATCCATTGTATCATTTGTACTTACTATTTAGTACATAGAAGGCTCTGCACCATGTTCTTGCGTAGGATTACGTGACGCGGAGGAAGGGGGACATTGCTTATATCTTCTTTTTTTATTCCATTTAGCAGAAGATTGATTGTTTCATATGTGGGAATAAGGTAATAATACTAACTAGGGATACCCGACGCGCCCCTGTTCTAATGCCCTTGTTGTTCTTTGTTTTTCTTTTAGGACAGGGCAAACCCTACTTTGTGAAACTAGACATGTGAAGGAAATATAAACTTTGTAAAAAATCATCATCACACATTG
>JABUQX010087655.1:5000-12500 GCA_015478945.1 Trachelipus rathkii
CACTTCAAGACGCATGATAATAGAAAAGGTGGACAAGGAAAGAACAGAGAAAAAAACATGAAACTTCAGGAAAGAAAAAGGAAACGGTTGACATTTGAAAGTAAGATGAGACACAAGGATACGCAAAAATGTGTAAGTTCAGTTGAATTATCAGGCAGTGAGAGTGATGTGCTAGAAGAATCATTTTCCTTAGAATCAGAAGAAATGGAAGAATGTCACCTCAGAAAACGTAGAAACCAGTATCTTATGTTGGTGTGATAGCATTAGAGAGAAACAAATGTGAGCAATAGAGATGCATGTCTTATAGTTAATGCTGCCCCCAAGGACCTCGGACTTCTGTCACCAAAAAACGTTGTTGATCCAAGTAAGTTACAACGCCAAAGGAAATACTTGGAGAGAAAAACAGTCAGAGGAGCATTTGCTGCAACACAGAGGTATGGTCTGCATTGGTTTCGATGGAAAAAATAGATGAAACACTTGTCGATACTGGAGGTGTGCGTAGAAAAGTCTAGTAGAAGAGACATTACGGTGCTAGCTTGTCATTTCCAGATGCATGGGTACATCGATCACGTTTATCCTTAACTCAGGAAATCTCGAGTGTATTATGAAATTCTGGTATTATTCAACGAACAAGATGCTGACAAGAGACTTTAAGAGCGAGTACTTTGCGATGGAACTCCTGTGAATACGGGTAACAAGAATGTAATAATCACACTGTTGGAGTTACATCTTAAAAGACCACTTCAATGGCTTATATGCATGTTGCATTTTAATGAACTGCCACTCAGGAAGTTATTTAGTGTTGTTGATGAGAAGACAACTGGCCCATCGTCACATGAAGGACCTATAACCAAACTGCTCTCATTTGATCCTCAGACCAAACCCATCATTAATTTTCAACCAATTCCAGGCTCTGTAGTTGATGTTCTTGAAACAGTTACGAAAGATCTAAGTTCTGACCAGCTGTATTTACTAAAAATCTGTTTATTTATTCAGCAAGGGGTACAAAATGCAGATCATAATAATATGCGGTATTTGAAAACTGCACAGCCGGTGCCTTAAGCCATGCAAGGTGGCTAACTAAAGCTAACAGACTGCTTCGATTGTTACGTTTCAAACAGAATTCCGCATCGGATGATCGAGGCGTTTGTACGTTCGTGACTGATTGTTCTATGCTCCCCATATGGTTTATATCCGCTCCTCATCCCTTGCTGTCAAGATGGTCAAAGGAATTTTCACCAGTATGTACACAGTATCTAAAAAATTTCTCCTGAGGTCAGACATCTTTCTCCAGTGCCCAAACAAACTCCTAGTTTTTGTCATCCCAGAAAGAAAACTTGTTGCTAGCTAATGTGAAAATAAACAAGAAAACAGTACAAAGCACGATTTAAGGAGAATTTTCTTCAATCAGAACGAAAATACATTCTGTAAGAGACCATTTTGGCATGATATGCAATCTAAACTTACATTTCAAGCCCACTTCACATGAGAACTGATAGACTAGGGGGAGGACTCGCGTATCACCCCGCCACCTCTTTCGTTTGATGATATTATGTGAGATTTTGTTAGTAACAACAAATTCTCCACCAAAGTATCCGTGTCATTCGGTCGATGTTGAAGAAATGTCAAAGATGTTTCCGCTGTTTCTAGTAGGGTCGTTGGTCATACTACAAACCAAACCTTCTTGAATCGAGAAAACCCTAGACTGAAAGGTCAGATTGTTTCTGGACATTTTCTACTATGCAGGTTGTTTAGCATGTAAGATTGTATGGATATTTAGAAGGCTATACTGTATATCTGGCTAATATAGATTTTTGTTTTTAATAAAAAGATTTCAGGTAAAGTTGGTATGAAAACAAAATCTTGAAGAAACTTAGTTAGCTCATTTCAGTTTGATCTGAAGTGAGGCACCAAAATAAAGTTGTTTCAAATCTGCACTACAACTTTTGTATGTTTTCAACCGGCTTTAATATATATATATATATAATATATATATATATATATATATTATATATATATATATATATATATATATATAATATATATATTTTATATTATATATATATACTATTATATATATATAATAATAATATTATAATAAATATATTTATATATAGATATATATATAATATTAATATAATATATATACTATAATATATATATATATAAATATTATATATATACTAATATAGTATATATATATACTATATATATATATGATATGTACTATATATTACAGCCGGCTTGAAAACATACAAAAAGCTGTAGTGCATAATTTGAAACAACTTTATTTGGTGCTCACTCTAGCATACAAAAACGTGAAATGAGCTAAAACCTAAGTTCTCAAGATTTGTTTCATACCCCAAAACTTAACTTGAAGTCTTTTTATTTAAAACAAAAACTATATTATAGCCAGATATACAGTATAGCTTAAATATCCTTACATTCTTACATGCTAAACAACCTGCATAGTACAAAATCTCATTGAAAATCAGATTTTGTCTGTACTGAAGGTATTTCGATTCGAAATGTCGAGAAGTATGACCAACGACCCTACTAGAAACAGCGGAAACATCTTTGACATTTCTTTCAACATCAACCGAATGACACGGATACTTTGGTAGGAGAATTTGTTGATTACTAACCAAAATATTCATCACTTATATCATCAAGAGAGGTGGGGGGTGATAGGAGTACTTCCCCCAGTCTATCAGTTCCATGTAGAAAGTGGCGTTGAGATTGACGTTAGCTGCCTTTTATCAAGCAGCGAACTTGCACATTGGTGGAGGAAATTTTCTTTTTGCATGAAGAATTTGTTGACATGAAAATCTTCTTATTGAATTTCCCGCTCGATTGCAACACCAGCTCAACGCAATCTTCCTGTGATGACAAAAATGGAGTTGTTTTAGAGAGCACTGCGAGAAATTGATGTTCTGATCCTCAGGAGGAAAAGTTTTATATACGTGATACCAGTAAGTGAAAATTCTTGCACCATTCTTACAGAAGGGATGAGACGAGCGGGATACAGGAACACCAATTATGGGGGCATAGAAGTTCAGTATGAATCGTACCAAACGCTTCAGATCATCAGATGCGGATTCTGTTGAAACGTACAATCGAAGCAGTCTGTTTGCTTTAGTTAGCCACCTTGCATGGCTTAGGCACCCGGCTGTGCAGTTTTCAAATACCGCATATTATTATGATCTGCATTTTGTACCCCCTTTCTGAATTAATAAACAGATTTTAGTAAATACAGCTTGGTCAGAAAATAGTCTTTCGAACTGTTTCAGAACATCAACTACAGAGCCCTGGAATTGGTTGAAAGTTAATTGATGGGTTTGTCTGAGATCAACATGAGGAGCGGTTGGTTCTATAGGCTCCTTTTCATGGTCGAGTGGGCCAGTTGTCTTCCCACCAACAACACTAATAACTTCCTGTAGTGCAGTTCATTAAAAAAATGCAACATGCATATGAGCCATTTGATAGTGGTCTTTATAAATTAACTCCAACAGTGTGATGTATTCCATTCTTGTAACCGTTTCCACAGGAGTTCCATCGCAATCCACTTGCCTCTTAAAGTCTCTGTAGATCTTGTTCGTTCAAAAATACCCAGAAATTTCATTAAATACATCTCGAGATCTTCCTGAGTCTAGCTAAACTGATCAGTGTCACCATGCATCTGAAATGACACTAGCACGTTAATGCTTTTCTCTCTAACTTTTTCTACGCAGACCTCCAGTTATCGACAAGTATGGTCGTCCGTCTGATTTTATCTATTTTCCATCGAACCAATGCACAGCACCATACCTTTTCTGTGGTGCAGGCAAATGCTCCCTTCTGACTGTTGTTTAACCAGTATTTCTTATGCTTGTAAACTTACTATCTAAACAACGTGTTTTTGGTGACAAAGTCCGACGGTTCCTGAGGGCAGCATTAACTATGAGATATGCTCTATTGCTCACATTTGTTCTCTCTAATGCTTTACACAACTCAGGATACTGGTTTTTCTATTTTGAGGGTGACATTCTTCCATTTCTTCTGATTCTTAAAGCGAAAATGATTTTTCTAGTCACATTCACTCTCACGCCTGATAATTCAGTTAACATTACAGCAGTCTTGCTTGTCAGTATCTTTGATGTCCTATCAGTCACTACCTTCAAATGGTTCAACCGTTTCCTTTTCACATTCTCTGAAGTTTCTCTATGTTTTCCTCTCTGTTCTATTCCTGTCCAGCTTTCCTATTATCATGGCGTCTTTGACAAGTGTTTTGTACTCAAGCCATAAAAATTCGCCCACTTCTCTGAAATCACTATAGGGATTTTTCTTTTATTGGTGTACACTTTCGACATCTTGATTGAGCTGTTTTCCAACTTACCATGTATGTAGACGCCATCTCTGCTGTGCATCCTATCTCATCTGAGTGCTGACGAGAAAATGACTTTTTATTTTATCTTGATATGTATAAGAAGGATTGTTTATTCTTCGTTTGAATATTTGCATCAAATCTATTGACTCAAACTTCGACTAATTAGTCTCTTTCACTTTCGACTCGACCATATCCAACCTCTCTCACCTGATCGTCTGGCTAATGCCCCCTGAGTTTTTATCCTAGCATATGCGTTCTTTACTCTTCTGTTGCACACTAACTTTCGCTCACCATGGCTGACGACTATAAAGACCTGTAACCACTCTGCATCATTTGCGTAGACTATCTTGAGGAGACTTTGTAGGCTGCTAAAATACATCCTCAGCCCAGTTGGTAGCGATTTTCGACCAAGTGAGTTGGGATAACCGAATATTGCATTACCTGTATCATGTCTTTATGCCTTGTGTGACATTCATTGATACGTCTTGCAATAATAGTAATAAACACTGCACCCACAGGACTTATCTCAAACGTCGAATAGTCTGGATCTGAAATGAGACAGAAATAGCTCTCAATTAATATTAAAACCAAATTTTGAAGAACAAAGCATATAAAATTCATAACTTAAAAAAATAGTAAAAAACGATGTCAAAACCTTTTTAAAAAAACTAAAGTTGGGCCCCCTAGACATTGAGTAAATGCAAAATGATTTTTTGTCCCACTATTGGGCTATCCCACCAAAATTCACCCAGCTTACTATACTATAAATACCTATTTATATAATAATATATTATATATATATATAAATACTAATATATATATAGATATATATATATATTAATACTATATATAACTATATATGTATATATAATATATATACTTATAGATTATATATACTGATATATTAACCTATTATATATATATATAATATTATATATACTATATCATACTCAGTATATTAATATATAATATTATTATATAATATTATAATATATATATATATAATGTTATATATTATATAGCTACTAAATACTATAATCGAAATATATATATATTACTATAAAAATATTTATACTATATATATATGATGTGCTCTAATTCTAATCTATTCGTATTTATTACCCCTCTGCCAATACTAAACTACTTATTCACAATTACTATTGAATTATTACAAAGATCATTAGATAAACTCTATTACATAGTTAATTTATCTCTTTTTTAGTCTTGTGCCGGCTTTCCTTTTAATTCATGGTAACTCGCCAGCAGCCTCCTCAGATACACACTCTGTTTTGACACCGAACTAACCACTGTTTTTTTGACGAATAAACAAATAATAAGTAAAGGATTAATTTATAGGTTGGTTGGTCTTCATGTGCCCTTCATCCTGATATCGCCGAAACATCTTGAAGAGAGTAAAAAAGAGTTCTGAATTTTGTCGAGCCTGAAGTCTCCCGGGCTCGTAGGCCTTATAACATTGGGTTGATGCGGTACGATATTCATAATTTGCGTTTCCATAACATGATATGCCAAAAATTTCAATAGGGAAGCGTTCTTTAATATTATCCTTGTTGATTGTTAAGTCGTTCCGGTATGAAAAAGTTAAATGCAAGCTTCGACAAAATTCAGAACTCTTTTTTACCTCTCTTCAAGGATGTTTTCCGGTAATAATAACATTCACATCGTGATTGAACCACGCTTCAGCAACTTCCGTCCCTGAATCTTGCATCACTGGGCGGGGCCGAGGCAACGACAAATGAAATAACCAAGGGACATAAATCCCTGTCTCGGGTCACCCACAGCGGTGCTCGAACTCCGCACCTCCCCACAAATTTGGGCGGTATAGGGCGGTACACCTATCCGGCCGCCACAGGTTCGGGAAGCGTACTCAAGGATAAGGCAAAAACAGGTCGGGGGGGCGCGCGAAAAACCCCCAAAAAAAAACACTTGAAAAAAACCCCCCCCCCCCCCCCCCCCCCCCCCCCCCACCCCCCCCCCCTAACCCCTACATTTTTTTAAAAAACAATACAAAAAAAATGCCCGATCTCCAAGGATGTCAGGCATAAATTGCTTTGCCATTATTTTTTTGTTTTAAATATTGTTTAGTTCTGTTAAAGTTGTTTCTGAGGAGGCTCTCTTAATGTAAGGAGTGAAAGCTAAAAATTAACTTACTGTAAATAGTTTTAATCTTTTAATATATTAAATGTTATTGTGAATAAATTTTTTGATATTGCCGAAGGGTATAAATACCTACACACATATAAATAGTATATATAATATATATATATAATATATATACTATTTATTATATATATATATATATTAGTATATATATATATATATATATTATATAGGTTATTATATAAAATATATATAATATATATTATATACATATATAATATATAATATATATATATATATATATATATATATATATATATATATATATATATATATGTATTATATATATATAATATATATATATATATATATATATTATATATTAATATACTATTATTCTATAATATATTTAGTATATATTATATAATATATATTATATATATATATTATATATATATATTATTATATTATATATATATATATATTACTATTATATATATATATTATAGTATATATAATCATATATATATATATATTTATATATAATATATAATATATAATATATATATATATATATATAATATATAATATATAATATATATATATTATTTATAATATATATATATATGATATATATATATTATATATAATATTATATATATATATATAGTATTATATTATATAATATATAGATATATATATATATATATAATAATATTATGCAAAAATCAAAATTAGGAAGAATATAATTGCGAAAGTTTATTTGAGTGCATATACAAATTAACTAACATTAAATTTTAATATTTTGTTTTCTCACATTTATCTAAAACTAAACACGCGCACATGACAGACATCAGACACCAGCCAGATGCACTCATGTATATTGCAAATGTTTTAAATATTATATATATAATATAGATATATATATATATATAATATATAGATATATATATAATATATACTATATATAATATATATATACTATATATAACTATATATATATATATATATATATA
>JABUQX010087655.1:17500-52500 GCA_015478945.1 Trachelipus rathkii
CAGGGAGGAGTGTTGTCACCATTGTTGTTCATCCTGTATATGGACAAGTGTATGCGAGAGATTGGTGTAGAGGAGGAGGAGGAGATTGTTGTAATGGCATATGCGGACGATATTGCCCTAGTTGCAAGAGACAGGGAGACGTTACAGAGAGTGATGATCAGATGGGAGGAGGTGCTGCGACGGAGGGGATTGAAGATGAATATGAGAAAGACTGAAGTGATGAAGATAGCTAGGGAGGGAGAGAACTTAAACATAGAGATCGGTGGGGAAAGAATAAAAGATGCGAGGAACTTTAAGTATTTGGGAGTTACGGTAAACAGCAGTGGAATGATGGAGGGTGAAATAGAGGAAAGAATAATGAACTACTCTAGAGGAGTTGGTCAGTTGTATCCCTTGCTGAGAAACAGACATGTGACGAGACAGGTTAAAACACTTATTTATACCACGATTCTGAGACCGGTACTTTTATTTGGGTCGGAGTCGTGGACACTTACAACCAGAACAAGGAGTAAGATCGTGGCGGCGGAGATGAGGGTGTTGAGGTTGATAGTGGGGGTGACCAGAAGAGAGAGAAGAAGGAATACTGAGATAAGAGAGGAGTTGGGGGTCGAGGCGGTGGAGGATTTGATCGAGAGACAACAACTGAGATGGTATGGACACATCAGAAGGATGGATGAAGATAGATACCCGGCCAGATTTTATGCATGGCAGCCTGCAGGTAGAAGACCGACGGGACGACCAAGGAAAAGATGGAAGGATGGAGTGGCGGCGGCTGTGGCGAAGAGAGGATGGACGCTGGATCAGGTGGAGGAACATCGACTGTACGAGGAGAGGGTCCTGTGGAGAAGCATTGCAAACGACAGGGGATGACCCTACACGGAGGCGCTTGGTGAGGTGAGATATATATATATATATATATATATATATATATATATATATATATATATATATATATATATATATAAATATATATATATAATAAATATATATATATATACTATATATATATATATACACTAAAAATATTGATTTAGTAAAAGATGAAAGAATACACCAGAGTAAGAACGCAGAGTGTATAGCAAAAAGTACCTTAAGCTGCATTTAGATGTGGTAGAAGATGTGAAGATCAAATTTTGACATTGAAGCTAATGAGTGGGAAAATGAAAGAGAGAAAGGACAAACAGTATTTGGGTTTTATGGACTTGCAACAGGCGTATGACGAGGATTAATAGGGAAGTTCTGTGGCAGGTGTTATTGATATAAGGTGTTTGTGGTAGGATTTTGAATGGAATTAAAAGTATATAGGTTGAAAGTGAAGCATGTGTAAGAATAAATAGAGTGAAGAGTAAATGGTTTTAATAATGGAGTGACACAGTGTTGTGTTATGTCTCCATATCTATTTAATTTGTATATGGATGGGGGTTGTGAAAGAATTAAAGGTTGGGGTGGCGGGGGAGGATGTTAAGACTGATGAAGCATGGAATAGAGTGTAAGGCGCCCTGCTTATTGTACGCAGATGATTTGGTTTTGTGTAGCGAATCTGAAAACAGTTTGAAAAGAACTGGAAGACGGGTTTGACAGAGTGTGTAAAGTAAAAGGAGAGGTTTGAAAGTAAATGTATGTAAGAGTTAGGTGATGGCGGTGGGTGAGGAGAGTCCCCAGTGTGAAATCATATTAGATGGTAATCAACTTGAACAAGTATCTGGATTTAAATAGTTAGGTTATATGTTGGATGAAAAGGGAGCGGATGACGCAAAGTGTTGTGGGAACGTTATGAGTGGTAGAAAGGTGGCTGGTACAATTAAATCTTTGATAAATGCAAGGGAACTAAGTCTTGAGTGCGCTAGGGTTTTGCATTAGGGTATGTTGGTAACGATGTTAATGTATAGTAGCGAAACTATGGTACTTAATAAGAGTTACTAGGTTCGAGAAGAATTGAGAAAACGAGAAATGAACGTGTTAGGGAGATGTATGGTGTGAAGAAAGAATGGCGTAAATGAGAGAATAAATGAGAGTAAATTAAGATGGTTTGGTTATAGGGAAAGGATAAATGATAGTAGATTGGTTAAGGGAATGAATAAAGGTGAGTGTGTTGGAAATCGTCCAACTGGGAAACCTAAGTAAAATTGGATTGGGTCAGTAATTTTTTTTTACTACTACTACTACTACTACTACTACTACTACTACTACTACTACTACTACTACTACTACTACTACTACTACTACAACTACTACTACTAGTCTGAATGAAAGGAATGTGAATTTAGCAGAAGCGAGAAGGATGGTGCATAGTAAGAGAAAATGGCGCTGTTTTGCGGGCCAGACCCTAGGAATAAACCCCGACATTCCCGAGATACCACAGCGGGGGTCTGTCGTGGAGTTCTTGCGAAGATCTAGGGTAGATTTTGGTTGCAACGGCTCGCACTTAAGGGTGTGAGGTGAGGGTATGGTGGGACTCTCTTTTCGACTAGGTTATGTTCCTCTACTTAACTATTCGGTTTCCGTTGCATGTTGCGCACCCCACCAAATCTTTAGGGATCCGTGGAGAGGATATATATATATATATATATATATATATATATATATATATATATATATATATATATATATATATATATATATATATATATATATATATATATATATATATATATATATATATGAGACGGCAGCTTCTCTCGAAAGAAATTCTTGCCTACACCAGTGGATAAATAGGTTCATCGCTTGTGTTCAACTTTATAGCAGACATCTGATGGGTTTAATGAGTTACATGCAGATCACTCCTGGAGGTCTCTTTATCGGTGATCATCGTTCCCCTTTCCATGGTACATCCTCAGGTTTAAAGATTTTCAATCGGAATCCTCTTAAACCTTTCCTTTGGACATTGTGGTCGATAAATCCAGTGTCAACAAAATATGTAAACGTTCTGCGAGAAATTAATTTTGCTCTTGTTCTGAGTTTCAATTCGCACAGAGAACATACTCTTAAAACCAATTTTGATGTCGTATAGTTGGTTTCACTTATTAATTATTTAAACATAGATCCTATGAGTAGTTGATATTGATTCATATGTGTATTTGGGATTGAATAATTTGGATATTCTTCATATATCTGGAAATGGTTACGATTTGATGAGTTTATAAGCATTTAGTCATTTATAAATAAATCATTCAATAGGTTTTGTTCAAAACCTGCAAAACCTTTTTGATCACACACACACGCGATCACACACACACACACACACACACACACACACACACACACACACACACACACACACACATATATATATATATATATATATATATATATATATATATATATATATATATATATATATATATATATATATATATATATATATATATATATATATATTATATATATATATATATGGTAATCGTATAAATTATAGCCGTATGGCCAAAAATTTACATTTTTTTCGATATTCGATTTTCGCATTTTTCCTCCCCCATAAATGAAGACAAAAGACCTTTGCCATATTTAATTAATGCTACGTTTCCTCATTTACTTTATTTATGCTCATATATATATATATATATATATATATATATATATATATATAGAGAGAGAGAGAGAGATATAGATATATATATATATATATATATATATATATATATATATATATACATATATATATATATATATATATATATATATATATATATATATATATATATATATATTTATATATATATATATATATATATATATATATATATATATATATAGAGAGAGAGAGAGAGAGAGAGAGAGAGAGAGAAAGAGAAGATATATTTCGATTTAGGACACTGCTAATTGAGGTTATGATAAGTTTTCTTAAGTATACACAGAGTAAATCTAAGTATACTTAGCAAATCTTATCATAACCTAAACGGGCAGGGACCTAAACCGAGACCTAACCTCTCTCTCTCTCTCTCTCTCTCTCTCTCTCTCTCTCTCTCT
This sequence comes from Trachelipus rathkii, assembly GCA_015478945.1. NCBI lineage: Eukaryota > Metazoa > Arthropoda > Malacostraca > Isopoda > Trachelipodidae > Trachelipus > Trachelipus rathkii. The sequence goes on from JABUQX010087655.1 coordinate 21,467, forward strand.
CTCTCTCTCTCTGTCTCTCTCTCTGTCTCTCTGTCTCTCTCTCTCTCTCTCTCTCTCTCTCTCTCTCTCTCTCTCTCTCTCTCTATATATATATATATATATATATATATATATATATATATATATATATATATATATATATATATATATATATATATATATATATATATAGTTGCTTAGATGTGCTACGTCTCATCAGCTTCCTTACATCGTTAAAAATATTTTAATAAATCGATTGTCAGAAAAAATATCGATTTTTAGCCGTACGGTGATAAATCCTATACAATAACCATATATATATATATATATATATATATATATATATATATATATATATATATATATATATATATATATATATATATATATATATATATATATAAAAATATATATATATATATATATACTATATATATATATATATATATATATATATATATATATATATATATATATATATATATATATATATATATATATATATATATATATATATAACTCTTTCATATATATATATATATATATATATATATATGTATATATATGTATATATATATATATATATATATATATATATATATATATATATATATATATATATATATATATATATATATATATATATATATACGACTAAACATACATATATATATATATATTTATATATATATATATATATATATATATATATATATATATATATATATATATATATATATATATATATATATATATATATACTATATATATATATATATATATATATATATATATATATATATATATATATATATATATATATATATATATATATATATATATATATATATTAAACTTTAATCAATGTCCTGAAGGATTTAACTTAATAAAAAAAAATTCATTCCATTATAAAAAAAAAAAAAAAAAAAAAAAAAAAAAAAGCCTTAATTGGAGGTAAAACTTGGCCAAATCAAGTTTAAATAATGAATCCTTTTCTTCTTTTAGATTTGTCAATTAATCCGTTTTTACCTTCATTTTAAACAGGCGTGATTTTCCACCTATCTAATGAGATTTCTTCTAATAAGCAAATAGAAACGGTGAGTGCGAGCGTGAGCGCGTTCACACTCACAATCATATATATATATATATATATATATATATATATATATATATATATATATATATATATATATATATATATATATATATATATATATATATATATATATATATATATATATATATATATATATATATAAATATATATTTATATATATATATATATATATATATATATATATATATATATATATTCATATTTATATATATATATATATATATATATATATATATATATATATATATATATATATATATATATATATATATATATATATATATATATATATACGTTTATTCATAGTTCAAAATGATGTTATATTTGATATGCAAGACACTTTGATGAAGGTAGTATCAATTCATAGTTCAAGATGTTGGTATCTTTGATAGATTGGACACGTTGTTAAGGGATTTTGTTAGAGTAATACTGCTTTAGCTGTTGCTGATATGTTGGAAAAGTGGGGATACATTGAGTTTTGTATGTCCTGTTAGCTACTTTACCTTTGATAAGTAGGGAACTTTGTGAATGTTAGCAGATTATTCATACGTGAGGTATGTTAGGTTTGTCGTTGTACATTATATTCTTAGTTCAGGTTATGATATGTTAGCTTTATTGATATGAAAACTTTGTTACCTTAGCATATATTCGCTGGTCTGTATGATAATTAGGTAAGGTTATGATAAATTTTGTTAAATATTACTATGTTAATGTAAAAATAACAATGATATGTTAGAGCTATGTTTGAAAAGGTGTGAATAGGTTACGTTCTGTGTGCAATGTTAGTTACTTTACTGTTGTTAAGTATGGAACATTGTTAATGTTAGCCGTTTATTCGCACGTAAGGTATGTTAGGTTTGCCATTGTACATTATATTCTTAGTTCAGGTTATGATATGTTAGCTTTATTGATGTGAAAACGTTGTTACGTTAGCATATATTCGTTGGTTAGTATGATAATTAGGTAAGATTATGATAAATTTTTGTTAAATATTACTATGTTAATGTAAAATTAACTTTGTTAGTGTGTGTGTGTGTGTGTGTGTGTGTGTGTGTGTGTGTGTGTGTGTGTGTGTGTGTGTGTGTGTGTGTGTGTGTGTAGCATTTATTCTTCGTTCAGTATGTTAGATGGGTTAGGTTATGATAAATTTTTGTTAAATATTACTATGTTAATGTAAAATTAACATTGATAGATATGCTTGAAAAGTGTGAATAGGTTACGTTTTGTATGTAAAGTTAGCTACTTACTGTTGTTAAGTATGGAACTTTGCTAATGTTAGCAGTTTATTCGTGCGTAAGGTATGTTAGGTTTGTCGTTGTACATTATATTCTTAGTTCAGGATATGATATATTAGCTTTATTGATGTGAAAACTTTGTTATGTTAGCATATATTCGTTGCCCAGTATGTTAGAAGGGTTAGGTTATGATAAAATTTTGTTAAATATTACTATGTTAATGTAAAATTAACATTGATATGTTAGAGATATGCTTGAAAAAGTGTGAATAGGTTACGTTTTGCATGTAATGTTAGTTACTTACTGTTGTTAAGTATGGAACTTTGCTAGTGTTAGCAGTTTATTCGTGTGTGTGTGCGCGCGTATGTGTATGTGTGTGTGCGTGTGTAGCATTTATTCTTAGTTCAGTACAGTAGTTAGGTTAGGATACGATAAATCTTTGTTAAATATTACTATGTTAATGTAAAATTAACATTGATATGTTAGAAAAAGTGTGAATAGGTTACTCTTTGTATGTGAAGTTAGCTACTTACTGTTGCTAAGTATGGAAATTTGCTAACGTTAGCAGTTTATTCGGGCTTACGTTAACATATATTCGTTGGTTAGTATATAAAGAACTTATTTTTGTTATGTTTATCCAAAATAATACTCGAAATGTATCTTGAATCAATAGATCATGGATGGGGTGGGGAGGATGGGGGTGGGTGGTTTGATTTACTGATTTACAGATTTACTGCTTTAGGGTGTGTAAAAATGCAAATTTTTTAAGTTTTAAACATAAAAAGAATAAATATTTTGGTAAAAATAAAATTTTTAAAGCAAATAAAATAAAAATAAATAAAGTTTTTGTGTTATGTTATATAAAATATGACTTAAATCAATAAATCAATAGATCAATATATCATGGGTGGGGTGGGGAGGGTGGGGTGGGTGATTTGATTTACTGATTTACTGCTTTAGGATATGTAAAAACGCAAATTTTTACGTTATAAACATGAAAAGCATAAGAATTTTAGTAATAACAAAATGTTTAAAGCACATAAAACAAAAATAAATAAAAGTTTTTGTGTTATGTTATACAAAATATGACTTGAATCAATAGATCAATAGATCATGGGTGGAGTGTGGAGGGTGGGGTGAGTGGTTTGATTTACTGGTTTACTGCTTTAAGGTATGTAAAAACGCAAATTTTTTGTTATAAACGTGAAAAGCATAAAAATTTTAGTAAAAACAAAATGTTTTAAGCAAATAAAACAAAAATGAATAAAAATTAATAAATAAAAAATAATAAAATTTGAAAATAAATTTTAAAAAAATTAAAAATAAATAAATATTAAAATAAAAAATTAACACGAAGTATAAATGTAAATGAAACTTATAAAAAATAAAGTTTGTAAAATAAATTTAAATAAGTAAAATTAAAAGAAAAAAAAATTTAAATTGAGAAAAAAAAATTTAAACACAAAGAATAAATGTAAATGAAACATAAAATAAAAATACCAAACAGTATATGCATATTTCAACTTAGGAAAAAGTTATATTAGTTGAAGTTTATAAATAGAAAATGAGATTTGAAAATATAAATGTCAGTCTTCAAAATTTAGACAATACAAATGACGACCTGTACATGTTAGAACAGAATCAGTCATGTGAACAGTAATGATATTGTATTATTAAACGAATGTTTACTAACTCGGCATCGCACCAGCTCCAGCACCGGTACAGGCTATGGCTAATTTGCTCCGACACATAAGACTTCTTCTTCCTTCATCCTTCCTCCTTTCCTCCTTTTCTCCTTCTTCTTCCTCTTTCTTCTTCTGCATTTCATGCGTTTCTTCTGGGGGTACCCTCCGGGGAGTCCCCAGACACCCTTTACGAACTTACAACCCTCATATTCAAGCTCTAAGACCTTATAAACATATATTTTTATACCAATATGGGACTAAACGAATATTTATTAATTCAGCACCGCACCGGCTCCAGCACCGGTGCCGGTGCCAACTCCGACTCATCAGACTCAGACTCCTTCCTTCTTCTACTCAGACTCCGACTCCTTTCTTCCTCCATCTTCCTCTGTTTTGCATTCCATGCATTTATTTCTTCTTCTTTTATTTCAGTTGGGGACCCACCTCCGGGGGTTCCCAGACATCCTTTACGAACTTGAAACCATCATTTTCGAGTTCTACGGTATCATAAACATATATTTTGATACCTATACGGAGCTAAACGAATATTTACTAACTCGGCACCGCACTGGCTCCAGCACCGGTGCCGGTGTGATCTCTGACTCCGACTCCTCCTTACTCCTTCCTCCTCTATGCAATCTCTAAATTTCATCCTTCTACGATCATTTCTTATTTTTTGGGGTCTGCATTCTCTTCCGGGGGGCGCACGGACACGTAACCTCGTCTACGATGAGGTTACGTCATCAACTGGCGGGCGGCAATACGTTAACCCTAACCACCTGCGAGAAAGAGCCTTTCCCGGGTAGATATATATACGCAGAAAAAGTGAAAGTATCTCATACAGCGAGCTTCACCTTGGCGTTCGACGAACTCGTTCCATAACTACAACGATATATCAACTGAATTTTAAATAATAATAATGATTTTCTTTCGATTATATTTTTCAATGTAATAAGTCAACCAGAACACGTAGAAAGACGATTTAAACGTTGATTTGGGGTAAAAAACATCAATAAATCGATTGGAACCGTCAAAAATGATCTCCCGATCATTTAAATCCTTCCAGGAACCAAAAAGTCCCCTTTGGGGGCTAAGCAACCCGTTTTGGGGTTAAACCCTCGAGTTCAGATTCAAAACCTCCGAAACGGTCTTCCAGACCTTAAATTCGGTCTAACCGACCTTGACACGTCAAGCTTGAAAAACCAACGAGTTTATGGAAAACCAAGTCAGCTGCTGACATGATTTGGATTTCCTTTCCGTTTATAGACCTGAAACCACCAAAAATGGGCTTCCAGTCCTTAGAAATGAGTCTTTGCCTTTGACGTGCAGGGCTGCCAATGGATAAAATCCCCCAAAATCCTCCGGAGTTGAGGATCTTGACCTAAATTCTCCACAAAACGTCGAATAATGCTAAAAAAGTATAGCTAATACCAAAAATGCTAAAAATGGCTACATTTAACGGATTAGGTTGCCAGATTTAGCGACAAATCTGGTAAAACGATGAAAAAGTAGCAATACCCTAAAAAAATGGTAAAATAGTAGAAAAGTACCAAAAAATGATAAAAATGCCAAAATTAACGGATTAAGGTGCCAGATTTAGCGACAAATCTGGCAACTTTCATTTTAGCGGAGGTTTACCACCCCTTACCATATATATATATATATATATATATATATATATATATATATATATATATATATATATATATATATATATATATATATATATATATATATATATATATATATATATATATATATATTTATATATATATATATACTGTATATATATATATATATATATATATATATATATATATATATATATATATATATATATATATATATATATATATATATATATATATATATATATATATATATATATATATATATATATTTAACACTGTACCAGACTTTATCGAAAAGTTTTTATATCCCTAATGGCCTAATGCAACAATAAATGATTCACCGAAAGGCTAATAGATAGAGAACCAAGAGACAGACACGAAACTAGTTCCAAATGGTCGACAGAGATTATGATCGACATGTCAAATGGTCGACATTTGTAAAAAAAAAAAAAAAAAATCTGGTTATTTAGAGTTTCTCTAACAAATCAACAAAACTTAACTTAACCTAACTTAACCAAACCTAACCTAACCTAACCTAACCTAACCTAACCTAACCTAACCGGCCAGCATCCCGAAAAGTTCAGGCATGTAACTAGAAAACTATAACATCTACAGGAAAATAAATAACATTTTTGATTTCAGGAAGTAATTTCATCGAAGAAACTTAAAAAAAAATTATTTTATTCTAATATTTATTAATAACTCCTTATTAATATTAGTAAAAATCTTCAGTGCACGCTAAAATTGACCTTGAAAGCTGCATTGTCTCGAGAGAAAAAGTTGCCAAATACCGCTTTATTTACGCAAAAGGAGAAAATATTATTTTTTCTTTTTATATCCTTTTTAGGGGGTTCGAGCCGACGGAGGGACAGAGCCCCCGTCGTCTCCCGGTAGGCCGAGAAACCCCGACTCTATCAAATCGTTCTTGTTTATCCGAGGGTATTCGTTAAGTGTAAAAAAATTCAACATTTGGCATCTTTCCGTCTCACTCGGGAGTAAGCCGCATCTTTGATTTATCAAAAAACTGCAAATTTTTTAACAATTTTTAACAATTTTAATTTTTTAAAAAGTTATTTTTTTTTTTTTTAATTTCCGGGGTAAAAATGTCTCCTGATTAATAAAATGATATTTATTTTCGTGTACCTGTTATAGTTTTTTAGTTACATGCCTGGCCTTTTCGGGATGCTGACCACCTAACCTAACCTAACCTAACCTAACCTAACCTAACCTAACCTAACCTAACTTAACCAAACCTAACCTAACCTAACCTAACCTAACCTAACCTCAACCTAACAGCTAACTAGACCTAACCTAGCAACCTAACCTAACCTAACCTGACTAACCTAACCTACTATAACCTAACCTAACCTAACCTATCATACCGCCTGCGGCGGGCTGTACGGGAAATTATTTTGATATCGTTTTGATATTATTTTTCCTGACGACCATTTGGTCTAGTCCCTTCAGACACTTTTAAAAATGGAATGTATTTTTTTTACTAATATATAAAAAAATATCGATATGCAGGTAACTATCTAATCGATTAAAAATTTTTGTGACTGAAATTTGTAACTTATCTAAAACATCTCAATAACCATCGGAATAAATATATCGCCTTGAGGATTAATATATCTAAACTTCAATAAATATTTTAGTAATTTTAACGAATAAAAAAATGTGGCCTTTGTTTCTAAAGGTTTTGTAAATTATTGTTTATATACACTTAACATTTAGTGAAGTTCAAAAAGTAAAATAACAGTTTTCTTTTTTCCTTTTATTCCCGAATCAAAATGGAAGTCTTTCTTTAGTGACGAAACTTTTTTTTTTTGTATAGAAAATTCGAAAAGCTTAAATCCATTAAAGTTCTTCCAAACTTTTCCTATTTATGAAACCTAAACCTTATAAATAGCAAAACTTGATAGCTAAAGAATTTTCAATGGTGTAAACTTTATATGCAATACTCGTTTATATATATATTATATATATATAATATTTGTGATGAAAGCGGATCGATGTAAGAACTACTGCTTAGCATAATAAATAACTGGTAATATAGTGGAAGACATATTAGATAATTGATTTTCACAGTTTCTTACAGCTGGTAATGAAATTCAGATTAACATCTAATAGTGTAATCAATATAAATGTGAATAAATAAATTTATCGCGATATAAATTGCTTATAATTTTCTATAGCCATAAAATATTTATTGAAGAACTGAGAGTATAGGTGACTGAGGTTGGATTGAAAATCGGAAAAGCCGAAGGAAGAGAAGAAATAAGTGAATGGGAGAAAGAGATCAGAGGATGAGAGAAGGGACTTGACGATCGAAAGCGCAGTCAAAAAACACTACCGTTAAAGAGTATCTAAGCAATGGCGGAAAGGTATAATAGTAAGTTTTATATCGAAGATAAGCCTAATTTAGTGAATAAAGATGTAATATTACTTGAAGAACAATATTGTCAAGTCAAAATACTAGTCTACATAAGGTAATGAATGTGGTGATACTATGTTTTTTTAGATACACATTATCTAAGAACGATTTCTATGATAAATTGTATAAAACGATATAATATTGTGCAATTCAATCCTATTTAATTTAGGGTACATACCGTTGTCTTGCGACCATTAAGTTAGACTTAGGTTTAATATTTTGAATCCAACTTAAAGAGCATGGTAATACATTACCATAACTACTAATAATATTTATATATACAATAAATAACATATAAATTTAACTCAAACATGTCATAATAATAATAATATAATGCAATTAAAAAATAGAAATTTGTGTTCATAAAACTATTTTTTTCCAAGTTATTGTTTGTAGGATATAGGTAATAGATCATGTGATTTCTAGTGGTAATCTCAACGAAATATCCCATATTATTTATGAGAAGATACACTGATTTGCATAAAAGTGTTGTGCGTTAATACTGTAGCAGGGTACGTCTCCCATATATGGTGAATGAATGTATAGTGAGAGTCCTTCCGGCATAATGAGTAATGTCAAAAAGTATATTTTAACATTTTTGGCATTTTGTACTTTTCAACAATGAAATAACTAGAAAAATATGTATTGTAATAAGTTCCCGTTGAGATGTGAGTATCCTCCAGATTACTTGCCTATCTTGAGAAATAGATTACACCATCCATTTACAGATATGCCCAAGTGATCAGTCTGGTACATGTCTCATTTACGAAAATATAGTACGGAATGCAACCGCCGAAAATTGATTTTTGATAATACAAAAAGAACATGAAATGGTAAATCATGAAACAATATATCAAGAAACCGGTTCTTTAGCAGTCAACCATTTTCCCAAATGCTTGATTTATTTTGGGATAATCTCAGAAATAAAAATATATATACGTATATATTATTCAGTAATATAGCTCGTATCTCATGCAAGAATATAGTATTTTATAATACTAGTGATAAATGATAAGTTACGTAAATTAAACGTTATTCTATAAAAATTAATTTATATAAGTAGAATTAATGAAGATATAACGATCAGATAATAATCTTTTATGATTTATTTATTAAGTGTCTTCCAAATATCTAGAAAAAGCGTATCAAATATTTTTATACACATATGGAACAATACCTCTGCTATCTCTTCCATTGGGAACATATCGATCTTTGCGAAATTCATAAACTTTTGAATATCACTGGCTCTTTGAAAAGAGGAGTAGAGTTTAATTTTGATCTTAATGAACTTCTGAAGCAGATATAACATAAATAAAAATAATATCAATACTTTATAGTGTTAAACTATAAACGCACTTACGTAAAAAATTGCTAATGGAAACTCTAGTCTTAATTTTCAAAAAAAATTTATTAAAGCGGTTACAATTACTGCTAGATGTATCAATTGTAAATGCTTCATACATTCGTATATGGTGTAATAATATATAAACAAAACTATAGAATAATAACTATCTTTTTTCGTTAATTTGAATGGAGCGTTGAGTAACTAGAATGTGGTTATATAATTACACTTCTACATTTTGACTCTAGTCTGTTAATAATAAATACTCCACAATTGCGTGACAAGATGTACGAAATAAGACATATTTCTCTCTGAGATTAGATACATAAAGTAATCTAGTGGTTAATCCAATAGTAAGATTGGCATATTCTCTTATTTTAACTCTCAACACGACGATATCACCTTTATACATTTTCCTAAGGCATATTCTGATATTAGTGCACACATCAAAGGCGGTCGAACTTGTTACATATTCGTCTCTCTTAAGTACCCTAACGATATCGAGTGTGCTATTGTTTGTTATCTTACAACCTTATTGAAAATCAATTGGAAACTTTTTATTATCAACCTTTTATTATTAATTGTATTCATGAGTTCGACAACTCTGAGATAGATATACAACATACCTCACACGTTAGTAAAGTCATACATTTATAGAGACACCACCCTTTACATCAAACATCATACAACGATAATGGCTGTGACGTCACTAATCTTTATAACACCTCATACAACGTTAGTTACGTCACCACCCATTACAGCAAACCACATACAACGATAATGACATCATACACCGATAGTGACATCAACATTACCTTGAACACGTTTTTTATGTTGGATTTCTCGACGAGACTTCCTCTTCGTCGCTGAACTTCGTCGCTTCGAACTCTCAAAACGAATCCTCCTCTTCCGTCGTCTACCTGAGGAAGAAACCACTACTATATTAAGGTATATAATTTTGAATGAGAGTAAAGAGTGTTATTTATTATTATGATAGTAGATAATGTAATAATGATTATTATTATAGAGATGATAATGATTTACTGCAGGAATATATATATATTAAGTTAGATATATGATGATTAGATTAAGATGAATGTGAGTGATATTAGTATATATAGTAAATGATAGACCAAAATAGTTTTTCCTTCTGCTGCGTTGTCTTAACTAGAGATGTTATTAATGAATGAGTATTAGATTAGAAATTTAATGATGAGTATGAGTATGTTATATTATATTAGATTATATTATTTTTTATGATGAATTAATGTATTATATATTAATATTTATGTATTGAAGGAGAGTATGATAGTAATGTAAGTATAGTATAGTGAGATTAGAAGAGAAGAATATGATTAATAGTATGTATTTTAATTTTATTATTATTGTAATCAGATTTCACAAAGTGAGAAAAATAAGGTAGTGAGTGGAGTGGCAAAAAAGTTATCTTAAAAAGATAAGATAGTCATAGAGAGTAGCCAAGTTGTTGAGGAAGGACACAGGAGAACCACTGTGGAAAGTTAAGGGACAGGAAAGAAAATTAGTGCCACCTTCTATAGGAAGTAAGAAGTCCCCGAAATGTATACACAATTAGTGGAACTAATTGACTTTTGATATTGGTGACAAAAAAGAATGAGGAAACATGTTGGATAGAGAGAAAGAGAGAGAGCCTTGTCCGAGATGAAAAATTACGGGGCAGAGTTACATATTGTAAAAAAAGAAAGAAAAAGAAGAGAAAGCACGTAGAGGGAAAGAAAATTTCTGGAACATCCAGAAATCATAAAAGAATGAAGATATGAGAAGTAAAGATATAGAGAGAGAGAGAGAGGAGACATTTGAAAAAATACTTGAGTGAAGGCATGAAGAGACAAAACCTTATCTTAGAAAAAAAGGGATGGACATTCTGTTAGAAGAAGAGAGTGTAGTTGACGTGGGAAGGAGTTTTGGGGGGGGGGGGGGAGGTTTTGCATTGGGGGGGAATGTTATTGAAGTGCCTTGAAGCAATGTGAAAGCTTTTATCAAAGAACTTACAAAGGTTGTTGAGAAAGTGATAGGACAGATTATAGAGTATGAGTATAAGTAGTTACGATAGAAAAACAAAGAGAAATATAGATTGAAGTCCTACGGAAGTCATGTGAGTATAATTATGTAAAGATTTAAGAATGAAAGAAGAATGTTAGAAAGAAGAGTATCATATTAATGAGTTAATGACTACTAAATGGATATCATAGAATGCTAATTAATTAGTTTGTATAATAATAAAATAATAAATAAATAAATAGTATAGAATAAGAATAATAGAGGAATAATAAGAAGATAGAGATTAAATCATACATTACTATATGTAATTATAGAGATCATGAGAATAAAACACTACATTTTACACAGTAATAGATAACATAATTTGAATAATCAAAAAAATAGAAAAATGTATCCAGAATTATAAATTTCTTCAGTTTTCAAATTTTGCTAATTCTTTAGTTTTATTTTATTTTTGTCCAAGCTCACATATAAATAATATAATGATTAAGTACTCGTATAATTTAGGTAATTATGATACGATCAATTATTTATTAACTTATTTATCAATTATTAATTTAATTATATTAGTTATAATCGTGTTTATAATAATTATTTAATTAATAATTTGCTATAATAATTATTATTTATTCTTAATATAATAATTAATATAAAAAAAAGTAATTATTAATTGCAATTTTAATCAATATATTTAATATGCAGCACACTTTGTTTCTGTATTACAGTTTAAAAATGAATAAACAGAATATTAAAAGTACAAATATACATAAAAAATTAATGATATAATTTAATAGTAATTATAATTTAGAATTTTTTATAAGTTTTATATTATTATTATAATAATTAAATTAAATGTAGGTTGGCCCATAGCAACGGATTTGGTGCGGATGCGGTGCGGTGCGACGAGAGTTTATTGAGAAAATAGTGAAAATAGCAGGTGGTGCGTGATTGCGTAATAAAAACTCTCGGATATATTTTTTTGTTTTTTATGTACGTTTTGGTCGTTGAGAGTGTGCGAACGGAAAAATCAAACCAGCAGTCGGTGCTTGGCTCGAGAATAAATTCACTGATGGTGGCTACTCCACACCAACCCATATTCAATAAAAATTAGAATCAGAACATAAATAATAAGTAAGACAGATTCTTATATAATAACTTTAATAGACTAAACTTATACAATTTATAAATATTATTATATAATATATATAAAAAATTTTATATACTTATATAATATTAATTAATATATAAATAATCAATATATATATTTATATATATATTATATATATATATTTAATTATACTAATTATAAATTTATATATATAGATAGTTAAAATATTTTATCTATTTAGTATACTAATACTAATTATTTTCACAAGGTGTATAGTATAGTATATTATAATATATATTATAAATATTTATTTATGTATAAATTAATCGTACTTCCATAAAAATTTAAAATCCCATGTCATCAATTTTCAAGTATTTATATAGGTTTAATTTTATAATAGCTATATAATTTATATATATCTACTCCCGTTGTATACTATATAAATCACTATTATATAGTATACTAAAAATACTTATAACTATATTTGGTTTATATATATATATATTTTGATATAGTATATATTATAAAATATATATAATATATTTTTATATACTTCTTTATTACTGGCCTTATTTACGTATTATTCTTATCTTTTTTTTAATATATTAGATTATTTCATATCAAAATAGAATCTGTAGGTTGTATTGTCTGTTTTTTTTTGTACTTATATTTAAATAGGCACTGCATTTCTCGTACTTAAAAACCTATATATTAGTATATAAAATAATAAATATAAAAGGTATTAATAGTATAAAAAAAAGTAATATCCATAATAAACATTTGTATCATATAATGTATATATATAATTATTATTATAGTATATATATATAATGAATCGCTCAGTGAGTGAGGGGGTTAGAGGATGGAGAATATAAGAATCATCAAAGTGTTGTCTTATACGTTTGACTGCGAGAGGAAAGAGAACTTACATATTATTCGACACGGAGAGAGTGTGAAAAGAGTGTAGTAGTTGTGAGTTAGATGGATTAAACAAAATATGAGTCAACTTTAGTACGGGCGTACTGATTCATTGATTTTTGTGGAACGCTTAAGGCCAACAAATACAGTTTTAATGCGAATTTTTAATAAATTACCTTCCAGTGAAATTTTATGCGATCAAAAAAAAAAAAAAAAATAAAAATTTACGTATTACAAAAAAAATTCCTAACAAACGACTCTGTACAATTAAAAACAAACGAAAGCCGCTGCGATAGCACTCAAGGCGAGTCATATAAATAAAATAAGAATTTAATCAATCATGTGGTGTTCCACCAGCCACGTTTCATTTATATGCTGGAAAATCGTATGCTTTAAATACACACTCCTGACTTCAACCTACTTTTCATTAATGTGATCCAAACTAGATAATCATAGTCCTGTCAATACAATCTTAAAATGTCATATTCATAACTCATAATTCTAATAGATCCATACATTGGCTAATCTTTACAGACAAAATTTTATCGAAAATTTGTAAATCAAAAATGATACTTAAAATCAAATTCTAGACTGTTAAGGATCGCTCAAAAATCAAGAAATTACCTAAATTAAAAGACAATGTATTAAAACAATTTTTGTAAAAAATTAAAAGAAATATATTTTTCAATTCCAAATTAGAGAAAAAAGTCTAGCAGTTAACTGATTTTAATGATTTTCATTACATAAAAGGAATAAAGTATTTAGTATAATTGTTAAGCAGAATCAAAAGTGAAGAATTGTTATATAAATAACTGAAAATGTTTAATGTATTTGAAATATATTATATATATATATATATATATATATATATTATAATATAATATACTAATATATATTATATATATTATATATTATATATTATAATATATATATATATAATGTATATAGAATATATAATAAACTTCCCTTTAAACGTCTTATTCTCCTTTCTCAGAGGTAAACACGCGGGGACTCACAGGAATCGGAAATTTTAAGGCAAACTATTCTCATCCCAAGCCTCCGCCATCAACGTACCCGCACAGTTTTAATTCTTGCCTCTATCCTTTGAGGTGAAGATTAATAAAGCTCAATCTGCTAACGCGGGAGGATTGAACCAGCGCCCCCTCGCATGAGAGTCGGCGAGTCACCTCTACGCCACGGAGGCTTAAATATTATATATACTATATATATATATATATATATTATATATTTATATATATATATATATATCATATATATATAATATTATAAATAATATATATATTATATATATATATATATTATATATATATATATATAGAATATAATATATTATATAATAATTATATAATATAATATATATATATATATATATGAAATCAAGCTTCTAAATTTGTGAAGAGTAACTTCAATGATTGGAACTTATTAAACAAAAGACAACTATTATATAACCACAATAATTAACTACTTTCCTTTTCAAAAATATTTACTGCATTCACTACCCATAAGAGCCCCTATTCTGCCGTGAGTGCGGCGACACATTATCTGCATTAAATAGAAATGTACCCCATCATATTCCCCATGTATTAATCTGTACAATTTAGGGCATGTAGTTCCATGTGTCTTCTTCTGTAATGTATTATAATTTGAATCATCTGCGACATCTCCTACCCCTCGCATACATACCCCCACTTTTTTTTTTTTTTGAACATTCAATTAAATCATACCAATTACCTTTGGCCCACGTATTTTTTATGTCATTTTTTATCTTCTAATATGCCTTTTAGATACATGTGAACTTCCGCGGTGCACAGTGTATACAGTGCACTGTGAAGCATGCACAGGCAAATATAAAATGCCATTAGATTAAGGAACAGTAATAGATTTATAAATAGTCTAAGCCACATTTCTTTTTTAATCATTTGCTTTTTTTTTTCTTAGATAAATTGTCATTATAATTATCCTTCAATATATTAAGATATATAATATATAAAATAGCAGATAATAAAAAAAGGTTGATGTTTTTCGTCACTACCTATTTGTATGGAATAGAGAAGATATTGAATCAAAGGCTACAAAAACAGCAAAAGAATGTTATAGGATTGTAGCAAATGATGTTGAACGCATCTGAGATCAATTTTCATTTCCCCATAAATCATTTGAGGCGGTTGCTATGAAAGTTGAACGCTTGGATTGTGTCAGCTACAAATAAATCTAAATAAAGCTCCAATCAAACAAAGAAATGACATCTATATCAAAAAAACTTATTACATTTGATGAGATGTTTTATATACGTACATGTACTTATGATAAGAAAATCAGCAGAACGGATTGTAGATGTGCAATTAGAGATCCAGTGACTGAGTGGGAATCTTTTGTTGGACAAAAAGAAAGAATTAACCAGTTTGATGCAAGAGATAGGGTTACTACTTCTGCAAGAAAAAGAACTCGATAGATATGAAATACTTGAATATAGAAAAATGAAATCTAGTAGTCTTGCTAAAAGCTTTTCTACATCTAGTGAAACTGATTTTTCAGACAACGTTCACAAAAATATTGAAAGCGACGAAAAGGGGCGATTCATCTTTTGTTTCAGATTCTGAATTACAAGAAAACATATTTTCATATGATAAGTTGTCTGCGACACCAGAGAGATACTGCGTTAAGTTATAAAGCTGCTACTGCTGCAATTGTTAATGCTGATTTGTAAGATATGGGGATCTTAAATGCAGGCAATATACTATAGGAAAAAAGAAGAATGAAAAAAGTGGATTGAGGAAGCAAACTCTACACAAGTTTCAGAACCAGAGAATTGAATGCATCGATTTTAATGGTTGAAAAGATCAAAACAAAACGCTTGCAGGTATAGAATATGAAGAGCATTACTTCTTATTAAAGAACCAAGTGATGTCTACTTAATCACATAACTCCTGACAACGGAAGAGCTCAATGCATAGCAGATGAACTAGTTACATTTCTAATAGATTTAGATAGTTTTAATTCACTTAAAGTAATGCTCTGTGACGGTACAGTTGCAAGCACTGGTCGTAATGATGGTGTAATAAAATCAATTGGAATTTAGTGGCTCATATGCCTTCTGCATGCTAATGAACTGCATTTTAGACATGTATTTGAAATGACTGATGATACAACAAGGGGCCCAAAAACCTTCAAAGGTTGATTGGAATTAAAATAAAACGGGGTTTAACACAATTAACACATAGTTGAATTTGTCTCTTTGCAGTGTAGAATTGAAATTCCTGGTATATAAAAATTTTATATACTATACTTTATTTCCTCTTATCAGAAATCAGAGTGAGGAGCATTGTACAATCATGGAAAAAATGCGTATCAGGTGCATGCATACTTTGGCCACCCAAAGAACATTTACTTTCAATGAAATCAATGATTGGGGTTAGAAGACTGCTAGATCTTCACGTAAAATAAATACAAAACTAGAGGAAAAATTAGAAAGCTTTTGAGAAATTTATTAATATTCATTCCAGGCTACTGCCTATACTGAACAGAATCAAGCTAGAACAAGGAACTAACTTTTCCACCCGCTATTAACAAATTTTTTCAATGATGATCCTTTAACAAACAATGATAGATAATCAAAGTGCGTAGTTGAAAATGCTTGGTAAAAATGGTGTAATAGATAAATATTATGACCAACTCCCAAATTGAGATGACGCCTTTAGTTGTAGTTCATGAGAAGTATGTGGATGTCAGTTAAAAGAGGAAGTAAGCTGTGAGTGTCAATAAGTTGAGTGTGGATGAAGAAGTGGCGCAAAGCGGTTGAAAGTAAAAGAAAATGAGGACGTGGTTTGAATGTGGCCTATAGGATATAGTAGATGAATGTAGATCTCAAAAAAGAAAGAGTCATGAGAAATATGTTAAGAGGAATACCAAAAGTGTGTGAAGTCTTAGAGAAGATAGATAAGGAGATAAATGAGGGAATCTTCTATAATGAAGAAGAAGAAAAATTTCTCGAGAAACGCGAGTAGGAAAAGGTTGTAGAGAAGAGTATGTAAAATGGAATCTCAAGAATAATGAGTATCTTGAGTTTATTTGCATGGTATGAAAGGTATGTGAGGAGTGGTGTTGGATGGGAAACTTCAAAAAATAACTGATAACCATTAGAGGTTAGTAATTGAAAGTAGGTCGAAACTGTGAATTGCAGGATTTGTGAGTTGTTAAGGAGATATATGAAAATAGGGTATTTAGAGTAGTGAGGTATGGATTAGTGATCATGGGGGGTATCCGATGCAGGTACAGAAGAGTGAGAAAGATGAAGAATGGTATCTGCAGGTATAAAATGGAATTAACTTTAAGAATGATCACAATGAACGCGATACTTGAGTGAGTGTGAGTAAGTCGGGGAGTGATAGAGGAGTACAATGAGTCGGTATTCTGTGCTATGTATATTTAAATTAGGTTGATAAATTGTTTATTAGTTTTGTATAGGATAAGATTAATTGCTAGCGTTTTAATTGTTGAAGAGGTGCGTCTAGTGACTGATGTAAACTGTGGAGATAGTTGAGAAAGCAAGGTGTGCATTTTAGGTAAGGTGGTAGAGGTGTGTAGATCAAAAGTTTTATCAATTTATGAATACCGTTCAGTATTGACTAAGAATAAACTGGTTATTGTTTTATGAATTAAACTGTATTTAGGTTTAAATTGACCTTATTGCAGAGAGTGCTTTATTGTAATGTTGGTTTGCTAATGTGTAATATTTGTTTAGGTGTTTCATGAATTTATTGGTTATTGTTATTAAATCAGATGGAAAGTATTATGTCGATATTATTCACGTGGTATATATATATATAATGGAGTTGAAAGTGATATGTTGAGCTTTTTAATATTAATAGTGGAGTGCCAGCAGGATGTCGTCTAAGTTCGTATTAGCTGTTTTATTTATATTATAGAATGCCGGCTCAGATAGACAACACGATATTGTAGAGTAGTGAGATTTGAGCTAGGAGGTGTTAGATTGATTGGAGAATGGATCAGAGAGGAGAGCACTTCCCATTCTATTTAACACGCACTGGTTGATTCTTGATTTACGCTCCGCTCGAGAGTAATAAGTCCTGAAAAATGTTTGGCATGAGAGGCATATCAGTGTATGGGGGTTGCCACTGGCTCTGTTAAATAAAATAATAAGGTGACGAGGAATTAGAAGTACTTGAGAGCTCAGGGGGGGTGGGTCCAATCATATTGGATGGATGGAAATCAATTCGGAGAAGAGCATGCATATTGAGTTTAAATATTTAGTTGAAAAAATATGACTTAGAATGATAAAGTGGAAAACTGTATCAATGAGAGAGTAGTAGTAGAGAAAGGATGTTGTGATATAGGCAGGAAGTTAGCTATGGATGATAAAATTAAAATCCTTATGGGTAGCATACAAAAGCGAGGACTATAGTTTGAGTAAAGTCGTGGGTTTGCATAGCGATAAATAATGTGCTCTAATCTTTGCGGTTTGTAATGTAGAGGTATGATGAGAAAACGTAGTTTTGTGTTACATTCATAGAAAAATTATCTTCTAAAGGATACATACTAGTTCAGATCGAGACAATGCGTTGTAGACCTGTTAGGGGTGTGACAGAATATGAGATAAATGAAGAATTAGAGCGTGTTAGGTTTGAATGTGATTTGATAGGTGGTGTGAAGAGACAAGATATTCAACGAAGAGTTGCAATAAAGAATTTTAGGTATTTTGGATCAACATGAAATGAAGTTAAACGATAGTCATTCAGTTTAAATGCTGATGTTAGTGGTGGGTGTGCTGGGAAACCGTGAGATAGAAAAAGTTGTCATTGAGTCTGAAGTCTTGAATGAAAGAGAATAGCCTAGCGTGTGTTATGATTGGGCCGCGAAATGTGTATAAAATGGAAAAGTTGATACTTAGCAGAGGTCATTTTGTGATAGAGGTCGTTATCATTGGTTGTGGGCAATGCCCCAATGGTGAACCCTAATAACGAGAATATCACAGTGAGGGATTCAATCGGGTCTTGTATAAAAAGAATCCCTTCGAGGAGTGAGTTTATTTTTTTGACTGTGCGACTAGCTGTTTTTATTTTTACAATTGATAATGAAGGAGGATGGTTAGGGGGGATGGGGACATTTGAGACATTCCTTCTACTAACTTTTTTGTTCCGGTGTATGTTGCTGCACTTACCCCTCTCAATCTGGTTAAAGGTGGTAGATTATATATAGGAGTATATATAGTATATAGTGATGTATCATATGTGATGTGACAAGAATATGTAGGGTAGTATATATAGAAAACGTAAAAAATATAACTATTTATATATATATATATATAACATATATCATTATATATATACCAAAATTATATATTTACATATATATATGTATATATATTATATATAATATCAGATATATATATATCCATTTATAATGTGTATTTAACATCATATCTCAATATATACATATTGAAAATATTTGAAAATATCTATACTAATTTACAAACACTGAGAGAAAGTGATAGTATTTATGTATTAAGTATTTTTATGGTGGATTTATATAGTTACCACACCAATCAAATTGTACAAATATCTCATTCAAGCATACTGTATCATAGTTAAACCCGTCACTGGAGCTATATGGTATTAAATTTATTTTCACATATTTTTTATATATTTATTAATTATATTTCTATTTATAATATATAAATATATTATGTAAGCTACAAAGCTGATTGAGATTTAATAAATAATTCACTTAATAAATTATTATATTTAATAATAAGTTATCAAATGATTATAAATAATAATAAGAACATATTAATCTAATAATAATAATCATTAAATAAGTTTATATAATATAATAGAATAGTAATTAGAACTAAAATAATAATAATTAGTGATAAATAAGACAATCTACTAATGAACATGATAGTTATAATAAATAAGCAGATAGTTAGATGTAATACCATAATAGTAATAATAATTAATGTAAATTTAATAAATAATATATATTCTTATTAAAATAATTACGATCATATATATATATAGAGTGGGAAAAAAAACATCAACTAAAATATACATTATAATAATTTGAAAAGAAAAATAATTACAAATTAATAATGTATTATTGAAATCCATTTAATTTATGAACAATAAAAAAATTAACATTTAAGCTATATTCTATCTCACATGTCTGCTGAGGGGGTCCATCCGCGCTTCCGTGTAGGAAAGTAGAAGGAACTTTTATTGGGTTTGAGTTCTTTTGTACTATCTTTGACACACAAAAGTTAATATAGAGTGCTTTGGCGAATATTGTTGACGTATTCTTGATTCAGCTCTATATAAGTCATGCCTTTAAACCCTCTCAGAGCCTTTGAGCCTCATTGAGTCAAAGTTCTCCTCGCGTGAGTGAATCTATATATTAATTAAATGTTTGAAGTAATATATAATTATAAAATTAATAATTATATAAAATAGTATAAGGTAAGTTAATTAATCTAGGTATTAATTGTAACAGTTATGCACTCACAAAGTATTTAAAAATAAAACTAGAAATATTCTTTATACGGTAAAATATATATCACATCTATATGACCTAATAATAGACTACCAAAGTTGAATGAGCTTTTTTATGCGCGTTTTTTATCAGTAGGTCCAGGAATCTGTATTTAATATAGCTAACTTAGTATATAGCAATTATATAATTCGTTATATATTTAATAATTATAATATATATAATACTAATGAGATATTAACTATATTATTAATTACAATAATTAATATATTGCAACTAGATATATCATTACTGTAAGTCGCTAGTTTTATCCTCATCTTCAACTCCCCCCAGCATTATATCACTTTTACATTAAAAAGTAAATCACATATGAATCTGCTAATCACTCAATTTATAATATTAATATATCACCTATATATTTATATACAAGACTTTAATGATGGAAAAACGAATTATTTAAAATATTTCACACTTTACATTAAATGGTATACATAAAATAATAATTATCAAATACATAATAAAAAGTAGCGGCGTAATTCTTTAAGTATTGTGATATAACTTTTGTATTACGTATAAGTAATAAATTTCAAATAAATCAATAATAATCAAGAGATAGATATATAAATAATATAAATAATTAAAATATATTAATAATAAATCTAGCAATCATTAATAATAATATACATACATTAATAATCATAATAATAATACGTCGAATAAAAGGAACACTTAACCTTCCTAAATATATATACAACGATCTATATAACATCTATAGATGCTATATATTATATATATTTTCTAAATAAATATAATATAATAATTATATTGCTTTAATCTCTGAACTCTTATTAAATCAATAATGAGTGAGATGAATAATAATACACTCAATAATAATAATAATAATAAATATAGAAAAAAAAAAAGAAGCCAAAAAAAAGCATATGATTAGAAATGAAAACAATATCAAGAAATTGAATAAAAACACAACATAACAAAAACAAGATCTATAAAGACTAAATAAATACTAAATAAATCTAAAAACTGAAAGATATAGAATAACTAGAGATAAACGAGATTATAACGTTAAATAAATAAATAAAGTTATAACGTTAAATAAATAAATAAATATATTATTACACCAAAATAATTAACCACTTCCTGATATTTAGTATTGATTAACCTGCAGCGTATTTCTTAAATTGCTTAAGGAGCACGACACATGCCGTGATGGCTTAAAATCATGTTTAAGTCCTTTCAGCTTATAAAGTTGGCGGCGACACCCTATTAATTTATTATTGGCTTGTATCTACACTTTAATATTTTTTCCAGACATTTGGCTGCGTGACTGATGGTTTTGTCGTTCAGCTTTTTTTTGTCTGGTTGTTATTCGGCTGTTTTTCTGTTATTTTACATCTGTTCTTTGATTGTTTTCTTTTTCTAGCTGATGTCCGGCTTCACATCAGCTTTATCATGTTGTTGTCCTGTTCGACTCGAGTTTTTTCCAGCTGTTGTCCAGCTGCTTCCAGACAATCAGGATACTTTTTAGCATTATTTCAAATGAATCGCAAATCAAAGTCAGCCAAAGGAATTTCAAATGAATTGAGTAAATATTTCTTTCTTTGCTAGATAACTTAGCGTATATCTAATTGAAATTATAAGTATTTCACTTGCAATATACTGCAAAGGTAGAATATAAGTTAAAAGATACGTTATTTCTGATAATATATAGGAACTGCTTTATTCAACAGTTTTTGGATTCTTAGGGACGAAATTAAGAAGAGTAAACTGGACTGAATACCATAAAATATCATGCTAAAATCATC
Organism: Trachelipus rathkii; assembly: GCA_015478945.1. Lineage (NCBI taxonomy): Eukaryota > Metazoa > Arthropoda > Malacostraca > Isopoda > Trachelipodidae > Trachelipus > Trachelipus rathkii. The sequence goes on from JABUQX010087655.1 coordinate 44,303, forward strand.
ATAAAAAGAGGCCGTTTTATAACATGGGTTTCCTTACGTCACATTCGGATGAAGGATTCTGTAGGACCTCTCGTAATATAGCTTAAGTTATATTGCTGCTAAGGTAAACGTTCCAGCTACAAATTTTTATTTTAATAGGTACATCATAGACTGGATGGAATATAATCAATCTTTCTATGTAATAATAGGTTTTCGATCTTCTGTTATATAATATTTAAATATTTTGCTAGGTCAGCCAAACCGGGACTTAGTGGATTGGAAATAAATGATTTCCAAGACTTCCCTTGTTAATATTCTTGGTATTTCTCTTTTTTTTCTCTCGAGATCTTTCTCAGAAATTGTTCTCTTATCAAATAACATAAAACAGTTAGATGTTCTGAGGAGTTTTCAAATTTCTTTAAACCACCACAATTGGTTGTTACGTATAGGGGTGTCATTTGTCCATGTTTGGAACATGTATTACATACCTGAGTTGCTTGTACTCACATAACTCTTTTAAAAGAATGTAACCAAAAGCTTTCGCTTCTTTACATCTCCTATATTCTTCTATGACTTTCTTTTCCTCGAACTATACCTCTATTTCCAACTTTCTGACTACAATCTTAACGCAATGTTCATTCTTACACTGGAATGCCCCTCCTTTTTCTATTTCCTTCCCCCTCCCCCATCACGACCACCACTTTTATGACTTACTACTTACGCACTTTTAAACACCGCATAACTGCTCATGATGGTCTTCGATTACTTCTCTACTTTTGGTCTTTGGTCAAAAAAAGTTCGAAATAGATTTGGGTCAGAAAAAGCTCAAAACTTTGTAAGGATATATAAATATCTAAGACAGGTTAGACAGCCAGATAGTTACTAATGTGAAATAAAATTAGAAAATGTGATTCATTCACTGACTTAATTCAATCCAATATTACAAATTAGTTTTATACTTTATTGCATACTATATAAATTTATAAAATAATGGAAATTCAAAATATATTCTGGTAAATTTATAAACAAAGATGAAAGAATGTTTACTTTTTTATTTACTGAAAAGTTTATTTAGTAATTTTAATAATGGAATCTAGTTATTATCTTCTAGTCAATAAAATTTAAAGATACATTCATTTGTATTTTTGTATTAAATTTAAAAAATTTATATTTTTCATTCTCATTTATTTCAAATATTTAAAAGGTCTGTCAGTGAAAATCTTGGATAAAATGCAACGAAGCTCACAAATAATGAAACATAATATAGTTGTTATTATCGCATATTAGTAATTTTTAAAAATATCTCAAATTGTTGAAAATAATAGCTCAAATTTAAAAGCCCCCCCCCCAAAAAAAAACATTTGCAGCTGGTTTTTTTTTTGTTCATTAGATGGGCTTTATTGTTTTTATTTTTGGTGGATTTTTTAATGCCAACCCTGGTCATTTACCAATCAGAGAAGACGTTATATAGTGGGCCTTTGTCATTTACCAATCAGAGGAGACGTTATAGAAAAGGAATGTATGAGGAGTTTCATAAATGTTTTAAAAATTTCCGAATTATTTATTTTTAATATATTTTTTTAGTTATATTTGCTACTTTAATTAAATTATTTTATTTTTTGAATTTTAGTTAGGAATAATTTTGAATATTAGAATCAGTAAATTTTATTCCTATCTATCTATCTATCTATCTATCTATCTATCTATCTATCTATCTATCTATCTCTCTCTATTATCAAAGCAGATTAATAATGGTTGGGCCAGATCTCTCTCTTTTGGTCTGTGAATCATCATGATCCTAGTGAAAAAAATATTTTAATATATTATTAAATTAAAATATTAGAATTTATTATATTAAGGTATTTTTATTATAAATATTCTAAATAATTTTATTTTTTTAAATATTTTTATTATAAGTATTCTAAATATTTTTTTGTCAAAAATCGAAAATGTAGATAACATATATATATATATATATATATATATATATAAGGTTATTATTATATAGAATATTTATTTATAGAATGTTTATATATATATATATATATATTATATATATATATATATATATATATATATATATATATTGAATAGATTTTAAATTTTATTACAAATTTGGAAATGGTTGATCGATCTCTTTCTTATGGGGTTTCTTCAATCAAATTCAAACCAGAAATAAAGGTTAAAAAAAACGTACAGATGTTTTTTTGTTTTTTTATTAATTCTTTAATATTCGAGAAAGTAGACGAAGAAAGAGGAAAATTATTAACGCCAACAATCCATTAATTCAACAGGTTTGGTTTGGAGTGACTTCTTATATATTAGTAGTACAAACCTGTTATTTTCGCTTCTATCTATCTATCTATCTATCTATCTATCTATCTATCTATCTATCTATCTATCTATCTATCTATCTATCTATCTATCTATCTATCTATAAATAACATTTATAAAATTAGTCCCATCTATCTATCAATGTGTTTATCCAAATCTATCTATCTATAAAAAAAATAACATTTATAAAACTAGTCGCATATATATATATATATATAGAAAGATATATATATATATATAGGTGATAATTGAAGGTTTAGAGCGACAACTATCATCAACTACCTCCAAAACTACAATAGCCACAGGGAAAAGGAATACATTGCTGGAATGTTGGTCCACTCTTAGGGCGGAATAAAGAAAATATATTGTAACATGTAAGATAATATTAGTTAGGTTTCTGGCCCTCTGGAAATCCCGGTTTTAGATAGGAAAAATGTAAAAATAAAAATAAAAATATTATTGCATTAATTATAATATGATTAGGAAGGCCTATTAAAGACCTTTATTGGTTACTGTTAAAATAAATAGACTTTCTATTAAATTTTGCGTTTTTTTTTCTTTTACTAAAGAATACCCTAAGGTACTGCACCGATGGCAGAGCCGGCCTTCGGTTCTCTGGAACTGACGGTAGGATTCAGACCTTCCCCTCTGAGTATCTCCGTGGAACCCGTGCTCTTTTATTTGGGTGTCGTGTGGGGTTCCTCCGCCCCCCTACGGGGTATGGTCCCTCCCTGTGTTCCCGTCGGCTCGCAGAGCCCCCCAAGCATTGCCGTAATACCTTGCCAAATAATATATATGGCTGCGTCCCCTGCTCCTAAAAAAAAAAAATAGCCAATATTTATTTTATTTATTTATTTATTTATTTATTTTTGGGAGATTTCCTAACTAAAATTTTACAAGCATTCCAAAATTTACTCTCGCTGTATTATTGTAGTTTTTGAGATAAGGATTTTTCATTTTTTTTTACAGTTTCCGCAATAAAATTTTGCCAGGATTCCAACAATGTATTCTTTTTCCTGTTACTATTGTAGTTTTTGAGATATGGATCGATGATAGTTGTCGCTCTAAACCAAATATCACCATATATATATATATGGCCAGCGTTTAGCAGCAGTTATATATATATATATATTTATATATATATATATATATAGCATATTTATATATATATATATATATATATATATATATAAGGTTATATATATATTATATAATATATATATATATGTTATATATATATATATATATATTTATATATATATATGTATATATATATATATATATATATATATATATATATATATATATATAACTTAATTTTTTTAATTATTTTAATTCTAAATTTAAATTTTTATTAAATTAGCTTCTGTTTTTCATTCTATTTTTCCTTGTTCTCATTTTTCAACCTCATTCATTTTTCGTTCCTGTGATCACATCTATTAAGCTCTGACGTCATATTCCAAGTATCCTTTTTTGCTTGGTCTCAAATTTAGACTTGGTTTATTTGACCAGTTCCAACAATTTTGAAGTTAAAAGGGGCATCTTCCTCTCTCTCTCTCTCTATCTTTGTATAAATCTCCTCTCTCTCTCTCTCTCTCTCTCTCTCTCTCTCTCTCTCTCTCTCTCTCTCTCTCTCTCTCTCTCTCTCTCTCTCTCTCTCTCTCTCTCTCTCTCTCTCTCTCTCTCTCTCTCTCTCTCTCTCTCTCTCTCTCTCTCTCTCTCTCTCTCTCTCTCTCTCTCTCTCTCTCTCTCTCTCTCTCTCTCTCTCTCTCTCTCTCTCTCTCTCTCTCTCTCTCTCTCTCTCTCTCTCTCTCTCTCCTCTCTCTCTCTCTCTCTCTCTCTCTCTCTCTCTCTCTCGCTCTCTCTCTCTCTCTCTCTCTCTCTCTCTCTCTCTCTCTCTCTCTCTCTCTCTCTCTCTCTCTCTCTTATATTGTACTCTCTCTCTCTCTCTCTCTCTCTCTCTCTCTCTCTCTCTTCTCTCTCTCTCTCTCTCTCTCTTCTCTCTCTCTCTATATCTGTAAAAATATTTTAAAACAGTTTGCGATGTAAAAATATTTCAATTAATTTAATAATAACGCCGGGAAGGATATAAATTAGAGGGCGTGTTGGGTTTCATATATATATATATATATATAAGTGATATATATATATATGTATGTATATATATTTCTATAAATTTCGAAAAATTTACGAATCTTATATATGAGGATAAATAAGTATATATATAAGTATATATATATATATATATATATAGCAGTATATATATATATATATATAAGTATATATATATATAGTTGCGTTAGATTTGTTCCTAGGGAACTGGCATTTATAGATGAATAAGATAGCGAAGAGTGATGCTGGGCAATATTTATTAGGTTCTGATAGTTTTCACAGGGTATCATTCATCATCATAAAACTGCATTGAGAGAAAATATAAATTTTATAAACAAAACATAAATAAAAATGAACTAATATTAAAACTAACATGAGGAATGAACACATATGTAAATTTAAAATAAAGCACACGAAAAAATACCTAAGATTGAGTTAGGTTCCATTCATAGAGAAGGCGAAATGCAAACTAAAAGTTACGAAAATTTGTTAAAGTCGGAAAACAAAAACAAAATTACTTGTTGGAATATATAAGAGCAGCAGCAGAGTGAAAGAGAGCAGCAGTAGCAGCATATATATATATATATATATATATATATATATATATATATATATATATATATATATATATATATATATATATATATATATAATATATTAAGTATAAGTTGGATATATATATATATATATATATATATAGTATATATATATATATGAGCAGTATATATATATATATATATATATATATATATATATATATATATATATATATAGCATATATACTATAGATATATATATATGCTATATATATATATATATATAAATAACAAAGTAAAGCATTTTACGAAGGTATGTACACACACACACACACACACACACACACACACACACACACACACACACACACACACACACACACACATAAATGCACAAACATCAATGCAAAAGCAATTAATGAGTGAAGAGGGGGATAGAAGAAAAATCCTTATTTAATTCCGGTTTTAAGTCAAAAATGCATGCACTGCAAGAATCTTTCTGGGTCGAGTTGATCCTTGTGCGGGGATAGGGAACTAAAGTTTTTATGTGTGCAATAGGGTGATTATGTTGAAAAAAAAAAAAAGACATGATTAGCGTATGGTGGAGTTTTCTGGTTGTCAAGATAAGGCAAACCAGTTCTATATAAGAAAACTCCCCGGTGTTTCATGATCCTCAAGTAAAGTTGAAGGCCTGTTTGGTCCACGTAGCGGACGTTGCAGTCCGCACGCTTATACAAGTGTACAAATGAGGACCTTATATGTAGGAGAAGAGAATCTTTTGGCGGAAAAAATTCGAAATATAGTTATTAATAGAAATGAAAATAATGCGAGCAAAAGGAAAAGCATTGGAAAGTGTGTGATTGAGAGTTTTGACAAGTTTTGCTGTGCTAGGACCGAATAACGGAATTTTAAGATAGATAAGTTGTTTAGTATTTCAAATTTTTCTGCCATAAAGATTCACTTCCTCTACATATGAGGTCCTCATTAGTATACTTGTACAAGTGTGCGGACTGCAACGTCCGCTACGTGGACCAAACAGGCCTTCAACTTTACTTGAGAATCCGAAACACCGGGGAGTTTATAGGAATGGTTTATCTATCACACCCCAGAAAACTCCACATACGCAATCATGCTTTTAACATAATCACCCTATTACACGTAAAAACAGTTCCCTATCCCCTGCTAATGATCAACTCGACAGAAAGATTCTTGAGTCTCTCTACATTTTTGACTTAAAACCTGAATTAAATATGTACTTGTCTTCTATCAACCTCTTCACTCATCAATTTTTTTTGCATTGTATGTTTGTGCATTTGTGTGTGTGTGTGTGTGTGTGTGTTTGTTCTTGCATACCGTATATATATACGGTTATATATATATATAAATATATATATAAGGTGTATATATATATATATATATATATATATATATAGCATATATATATATATTTTAATTCTATATATATATATATATACTAAATTTATATATATATATATATATATATATATATATATATATATATATATATATATATATATATATGTATATAAGTTATATATTAAGGTTTTATATATATATATATATATATATATATATATATATTAATATATATAGTATATATATATATATATATATATATATATATATATAATTTTTTTATTATTTTTAATTTAAATTTATAAGGGCATACATATATAGTTAGGAAAGATAGCAGCAGCATATAGCAGAGCATATATATATATATATATATATATATATATATATATATATATACAGAGTATATATATATATATATATATATATATATATATATTAAAATATTTTTGCTTTTTGTTTTCCCATTTTAACAAATTTTCGTCACTTTTTAGTTGTCATTTCGCCTTTTCTATGAATGGAACCTAACTCAATCTTAGGTATTTTTTCTAGTGTGCTTTATTTTGGAAAATTTACATATGTGTTCATTCATTATATTAGTTTCTATATTTTTATATTAGTTCATTTTATTTATCTTTTTGTGTTATAAAATTATATTATTTTATCTCAATTGCAGTGCTGATGATGGGTAACGTTATATACCTGAAACGTCCATTATAATAAATGTTGCCAAAATTGTGCTTCTCTCTTTATTTATATATCTAGTCTATTCAGGTATATATATATATATATATTTATGTAGTATGTATATATAGCAAAGATATATATATATATATATATATATGTAGTTATATAGTCGATATATATAGATATATATAGTTATATATATATATATATATATATATATATATTCTCTTCTCAGGCATGGAATCTAGGTTTCGTTTTTTTACCTAAATTAAACCTCATATACCTATGGATTAACTATATTTATTCTCGTATTATTCGTAGTAAAGGAGGAGGGAGATGCTGCCTTTAAGAAGTGTCCCCTATCATTAAATTCCAAAAACTCGCATTGCTCACATTTATCTCGGTTAAGGGCAACACCTATTTTTTGACACATACCAAACTTCTTCTTTAGTTGAAAATGAAATAACCTTTCTCGTATCTTCTGAAACTTTACTACAAATGTTATTTTTGTGTTTCTTCAGAAGGTTCAAATAATGTCTTATCTTTTGTCAGAGATGAAAGTTCAAAAGATTTCCTCTCTCTTAATTGAGTTTGGTCTTTAGGATGGATCTTAACTTAACCTAACCTAACCTAACGCCTGCGGAGGGCTGTAGATGAAACTTTTTTGATATGTCGAACCTTTTTCCTGTCTACCCATTTTCCTGTCGGACAGTTGGGCTAGTCCCCTTTAGGATATTCCACTTGTGGTTTACAAAACTTGATTCTTCTGAGCTTATTTTTCTGTCTTAATAAACTATTTCGTCTCTGCCTATCCATCTTTCTTTCCTGTTAGAAGTGTGCATTCATTCACTATGTACCGAAGAAGAGAATACCACTCATTCAACTAATTATACATCCATAGGCTCTAAATTCTATTTTTTAAATCAATAATAAGTTGCAAGATTTGGAATCGCCTTCCTTATTGAAATGTTATCTCTGGTTTCCAGTATGGTTCCCGCTTGCATTCCTCTGTATGAGATCTTTATTCCCTAATCTTGGTCATCTGTCCATGCAGCATTACAGTGAATATTTTAATGTTATATTAGATATATCGAAAGATCTGGGATGAATCTTGCAGTTTATTTCCATAATTTCCTGTTCCTTCCCTCTTCCAAACTTCCCTATTCATCTCTATAT
>JABUQX010087655.1:57500-60000 GCA_015478945.1 Trachelipus rathkii
GATCCCCTTTAAAAGGAATTCGTTCGCCTAACTTATAATAGCTTCGATGTCACTGTTTAGAACGTATCCGTTCTAAGACGGTGAACTCATCGATCACAGTGAATAGAAGAATAATCCACAAACAAAGTTTCACGATCTTATAATGTTCACAAGCTTAGAACAGATCTGTCTAAGACAGTGAAACTAATTTCATATTAAATAAGTTAAATAATACTACAAAACATTTAACAAACTTATAACACCGCCAGTAGTCACATTTGCTGTGGAAATAAAGATCTGTTTAAGGTTAGCATATATCATTTATGATATTCAAAGAGTGATAATAAGTAAACAATCACGCTAACACAACACCTTTAACAACTTTGACATTTTGCTGATATTGAACGAATCTGTTCTAAGACGGTATCATTACTTTAAATAAGTCATATACCCAGAAACAGTAAATACTTTACAGACTAGCTGTGAGTGGACTGTACAGACTTTTCTAGTCGGTCTTCTTCTTCTTCTTCTTCTTCTTCTTCTTCTTCTTCTTCTTCTTCTTCTTCTTCTTCTTCTTCTTCTTCTTCTTCTTCTTCTTCTTCTTCTTCTTCTTCTTCTTCTTCTTCTTCTTCTTCTTCTTCTTCTTCTTCTTCTTCTTCTTCTTCTTCTTCTCTCTTCTTTCTTCTTCTTCTCTTCTTCTTCTTCCTTCTTTCTCTTCTTCTTCTTCTTCTTCTTCTTCTTCTTCTTATCCAATTCCAATCTATCATCTACCTTCCGCATCAACTGACAATCTATCATATCGTTTCAAACAATTTCCAGCTATTTTACACTGCTAATACTTGACAAATTATCTGTACATACAAAGAATGATATTCATTTTCCCTAATAAATTCATACTCTAGTGTAAATTCATTTTAATTGATATATCATGAACAAATGGACTGGTAATTATACTTTTCAAAAGCATACTTCTTTTCCACAAACCTCAAATTAGCTACACATCGGTACTGTACTTTTATATATATATGTATATATATATATAATATATATATATGATATTATATATATATATATATAGTAATATATATAATATATATATATTATATATATACTATATATATATATAATATAGGTATAATAATATTCTTCGAGGGGTAGAATAATACCGGAATGTGGTCAAACTTTTAGAAATAATATAGCGATAATGATGTTAAATTAAAAGTAAAGAAAAAAATAGTTTCAACCCGACCACTGCCCCTCTGCCCCTCCCTCCAATAGAGACCTCCAAACACCTGTACACAATTATTTTGTGTATTAAAAATTCTATACTATTATTTACAAATTAATGGTATAGATATTTTAAATAAATATATATATATATATATATAATATATATTATATATATTTATATATATATATATTATTTATATTATATATATTATATTATATATATTAATTTTTCTAGATTGAGCTATGCTCAACTATTACCCTATTCACGCTATACTCGAGTTTAAAATGTTCCTATAATAGTCACTGAATACATTCGCATTCTGGACGAACGCGAATGTAATCTACTTTTCAAAAAAGGAGACAATCACGATCTTAAAAACTACTGTTCAATAAGATTACTTGAAGTAATCTACAAGATTTTCACAAAAATTATAACCAATAGAATAACAGCACAATTAGATTACAACCAACCACACGAACAGGCTGGCTTCCATAGTGGGTATAGTACGAACGACCATCTACAAGTAGTCCAATAACTTATAGCAAGATGCAATGAATATCAATTACCACTTTGCATTGCATTCATAGATTATGGAAAGGCTTTTGACTCTGAGCATAAACTCGGTTATAAATGCACTGGGTAATGAGGGGATAAACAACAACTATATTGAAATTGTATATAGAATATTCGAGAGCAACTTCTTCCTTTTTACTACACACAATAAAAAAAAAAATTGAGAGGAGTTAGACAAGGTGATACGATCTTTCCAAAATTATTCACTGCGGTGTTGGAGGAAATATTTAGAACACTAGACTGGGAATCAACAGGAATAAATGTAAATGGTAAATGTAAAAATTTTGGTTGAAAATTTAAGCATATCGAGTGAAAGAGTTGGACTAAAAATGAAAACATCAAAAACTAAAGTAATGTTTAATAAGTTTATAAATCCCAAGCCCATAAAAATCGGAAGTACAACACTAGAAAAAGAGAAGTAATATGAGTATTTAGGACAGATGATATCTTCAAATGGGGGCTAATAAATGAAATTAAAAGAAGAGTGAAACTTGGTTGGGTGGCAATGGGAAGATTAAGTCAAATTTTCAGGAGCAATGCTTCTATGTTTGAAAAGAAAAGTATATAATGAGTGCGTTCTTCCTGTCATGACATATGGAAGCGAAACATGGACACTAAATGTCAAATCAATTTAAAAATTAAGGTGTACCCAGAGAAATATGGAGAGATACATGCTGGGAATATCACGCAGGGATAGAATATAGAACACTTAGATTA
>JABUQX010087655.1:65000-68164 GCA_015478945.1 Trachelipus rathkii
ATGAAATAATTTCATTGTTGGGCAGTTATTATTATTATTATTATTATTATTATTATTATTATTATTATTATTATTATTATTATTATTATTATTATTATTATTATTATTATTATTATTATTATTATTATTATTATTATTAGTAGTAGTAGTAGTAGTAGTAGTAGTAGTAGTAGTAGTAGTAAACAAAGCAATTGTTAAATTTTGCTTTTATTGTACAACCGCAACGCGGTTGTTGAAAAATTTAAGAACCGCAAAAAAACCGCAACCGCGGTTGTTGAAAAACTTGGAAACCGCAAAAAAAACGCACCGCGGTTGCTTGAAAATTTTAGAACCGCATAAAAAAACGGCAACCGCGGTTAGCAAAAATTGAGTCTTCGCGTCCTTCACTAATATATATATATATATATATATATAATATTATATAATATATATATATAGTATATATTATATATATAAATATATATATATATAATATATATATATATTATATATATATATATATATATTATCATATATATATATATATATATATATATATTATATATATATATTTATATATTATATATATCACATTCTTGATGGCGGGAAAGAGAGTCTTATCTATTTCACTGAGTGGGCAGACAAAATACCAACATTACACTGAAAACGAAAAAGAAAGTATGTCCAGAATTTTGCAGTAGAACTCATGTAAAATTGGAGCATAGCGGTTATGTCTGGGGTCAAATATGGACATAGAATGGATAAGAACTTTGTGGAAAGACATTTGACCAGCTTCCTCCAAAGGAATAGAAATGGAGAAGTAGAAAGTTCAAAGACTAATATTCTTTATTATGGCATGGTATAAGGAAAGCGAGGCACACGTTTGACTGCCCAAGTAGAAGAGATTTAAAGAAGAGTAGTGAGAGTAAGTAAAGAGAGAGAGGAGATGAGATAAGAGAGAGAGAGAGAGATGAGAGAGAGAAGAGAGAGAGAGAGAGAGAGAGAGAGAGAGAGAGAGAGAGAGAGAGAGAGAAGTTCAGAAGGTAAGTGTGTTGATACATTTGTCAGAAAAAGTTTTGAAGACTCCTGAGAACAACCAAGGAAGGTTTGGAGTTTGAGATGTTAAAAATTGTGCAGATTATGTTAACTATAGATAGATGAAGGAAAGGTTTTTATGGTTAATTGAAACACCATGGATTTTTTTTTTTTTTTTTTTTTTTTTTTTTTTTTTTTTTTTTTTTTTTTTTTACCGCTAATTAGAAGGTCAAAGGTTAATTCTATAGATCAAACTAATTGTATCAGCTATTGTAGAGAGATGCCAACCTAAAAGGTAGATAGATGATGAAATTGGCAGAGAGAAGGTCTTAAATGAAAGTGGGGGAAGGAATTGGTAATTTTGGCAGACGCCTGCCCAACACCACTTTGATAAGATAAACGATACAATGCCATTGAAACGACCCGGATAAGAAATTAAAAAGCAGTTACAGTGAGAAGAATAGATTCCCATTACCCACCGGAAATACCCCGGCATACTCACCGAATATATAATACCGAATGAGCAGAGGACCAATCCTGACGGATTTTCTAGGTATATCTAATCTTCTTGTTAAAGATTAGCCTTCCAAAAACTTTGGGAAGATTAAGATTAAACACATAAGGTAATAGTGTTAAATGCAGTGCTCCTCTTTTTCGAAACGGGCTAAATAACCGCAAGCTTCGAGCAGGAATGAAAGGATGAACTTTATAGACGTTATATCAATTTACTACCATGTACGAATGGGTAAGTTTGGAATCCGCGGTTATGCAAAGAATACTGTGTGATACAAACACTACTAAACTGTAAGGGACTGACCAAATGGTCGACTGGTCAAGTGGTCCTAAACGACATCAACAAAATTTCCGTACAGCCACCCCAGGCCGTTAGTTAGGTTAGGTTAGGTTAGATTAGGTTAGTTATGTTTCGTGTTAAAATTCAGTTTTAAAAGATTTTGGCATGAAAAGAGTTGATTGGAGGAGGAGAAGGAGAAATAGTCTCTCTAAATTGTAATTAAAAATAAAATAAAGTTTTTTCAGAAGACTTCACTCTTAGAAGTTTATGACAGCAATGGCTGCATCGTTCGAAACAAGGTGAAAGAAAGGGGGGGGGGGGAAAGGGAAGTAAAAATAAAAAATTTTTTTTTTTTTGCAAAGAAATGAAAGTGTGAAAAAAGGTAACCAGAAGATTATTGATTTTTTTTTTTTTTTGTATAGATTTAACGTAAAACAGATTTTGCACGTTTTTTTTGGAATGAAATTATTATAAGTAGCATGAATTTTTGAAGACCATGGCAATAAATACCCAAGGGCAGCGTCCTTGTTGTAAATAATATGAAAACAAACGCATTCAAACCAACATAAACGACTTTTATTGAAGGGAAGCTAAATGGAATGGGAAGTCGTCCAAGTAAGTTAGATTAGCAGTTACCAGTCAGCAAATTCGCAAGTAGGAAAAGTAGGTAGAAGTCAGCAAAGCAAGTAGGAAAATTCAGATAATTGCAATCACTTCTGCCAATGAAACTCCTCTCTTTTTCTTTATATATATATATATAATATATATATATATATATATATTATATATATTATTATATATATATATATATATATATATATATATATATATATATAAGTCTAAAAAATAATTATCTTTTTTTTTATATATATATAATATATATATATATATATATATATATTATATATATATATTTATATATATATATATGATATATATATATCTATATATATATATATATATAGTATATAGTCATATATATGATAAGAGAGAAGAGTCTTCTAATTAGCAGAAAAGATTTTAATTTGCTTATTTTTTTTTTAATTAAATACGAACATGCTACTTGGTGACTCAACTAGCTATATTTACTTGTGGACAACTGTACATCTCTTTGACAAAAAGAATAATCTCGGATGTGAGTTCCGCATGCTCTAAGAGACACTTCCTTGAGAAGATGCATCAGTTGATGTATCAAAGATATAACAAAGATGTATCAAGTTCGATTTCAATTCTTGTCAGTTAGCAGCACCAAGTACCTAAAAAGTTTCTTCGCCAAAAACTGAGACCGTTTTTGCGGAAGATATTTGAGATGAACCTGGATACTGAGATAAGGATTTTTCAGAGCACCCAGATTTGC